>JAQQZR010000036.1:29572429-29583448 GCA_030068235.1 Notoglanidium macrostoma | reverse complement strand
CACACACACTCACACTCACACACTCGCGCACACACACACACACACACACACACACACACACACACACACACACACACACACACACACACACAGTAAAAGAACACTGAAGTAAACTGCAGTACCTCCATGAATTAAAACAATCAGTCCATTATTCTGAATTATAAGTGTTGATTTTAGAGAATGCTTTATACTGTATAAGATTTTATGGGGATGAAGAAACACCTGTATGAGTGAATAAAGCACGCACACACAGAGAGTAACATCAGAGATCACATCATAATACAATCCGATTAGATTTGATCTGACTTCAGCCTGATAATGATATTACAGCTGTGCCTCACACTGACCTCTGACCCCAGACCAACCCTCACCCTCACACAGGAACACACTCAGCACTCACTCATTGCACAGGCTTCCTGTGAGGTGAGGTGAGGAGAGGAGGGGATGCGACTCCCACACATACGCATAGATTTATTCGGTTGTGGCAGAGCACTACGTGTGCACGCGTGCCAATCAGCATAGTGATTAATCTGACAGAAGTGCACACCTCAGTAAGCATCTCTCCCCCTCCCCCTCCCCCTCCCCCCTGTGCAGCGAGTGTTCATTATAAACTCAGCTTTATTGCGGCGCTCGATGCAGCTCCCAGCTGTCACTCAAACACACGCAGAATGAAAATTGAAGGCGCAAGCTGCATCCTGCTACACAAGTCGGAGCGCTCACAGTTGTCATGGCAACAGATAAACAAGTCATGCCTGCTCACAGGCCGTATGATTCCATCAACAGCCATCATGCTGTTATTTTACTGAATACTGAAACATTGGATCTGAGGAGTCTGAATTTAAGATCATGTGCCAGTAAAAGTAATACTGAATTTAAAATATTCTATGACCTTAAATTAGCAAAGTTGCAAAGAGTCTTAAATTAGATTTTTAAGGATTCACAGGAGCCCTGAACCTGTAAGAGGAAGAACACCATTGGGGGCATGCTGGAATAGGAAAATAATCAAGTCCAATTTGGTAGCAGTTACTACTCTACCACATCATTCAGTATTCATGGACACGGACACACACACACGGACACACAGAGCAATGTAAGGTTGTGTGGCAGTGCTGAAGTGTTACGTGTGAGATAAGCGACAGAGGAATAACAGTGGTGTGGTGCGTGATGCTCTCAGACATTGGGATTGTGAAGAATGGGGTCTGGTGTTCGTCTATCTTCAGATATCACCGAGGTAAGACACGGATGGCACGAGAGCTCTTGACTCTCCCTTCAGCTGGAAGCTTGCTGAGAGACGGGAGAGAGACGGGGGAGAGACGGGGCTGAGAGCTGACATTAAACGGTGAGAAGACCACAACGTTCAGAAGGTTTTCATGATAATGATTTAAAACCAGGTATTCTGGACCCCTGTGACCACTCTGCATCTGTTTATCACCTTCACAACTACTGAAGGAGAACGGGAATCCACTCTGAGCATCATATACGCAAACACCAGAAAAAATAAAGCCCTAAAGTTTTAGGAGCTAGAGACTCTAGAGATCACAATAATCAACACTTCTTCACAACACAGTCACAAACAAACTCAACACAAGTTACTATTCATCTAAAAATGAATAACTTGAACAAACATCTTTTAATATTCATCTTTACTCTCATTCTTCAGTGTTTCACTTAATTTTGATATTTTAATTTTCAGTTATTTATCTTTTAATTCCTCCCGTCACTGAACCTTCATGTGCAAAATACTAGTGTTTACACAAGACCTCTGGCTTTCATGAGAACGCTGTAACTCAGAAAAGCTTTCGCATCCTATTGAACATAAAAGGACTTGCTAATGTAAAGCTCAACCAGATCAATTCAAATCATATTCTACATGGATTACTGCACTTTTATATCTGTGGAGATTAAACCGTTCCTGGCGAACACAGCCTTTAGCTGACGCTCTTCTCCAGAGCAGTTATAGGATCACATGCAGGTTCACTCGCTCCGCGACGACGAGCTCCTTCCAGAACATTTAGTCAAAACTAGTCACTTTCTTTTATCAGCATTAATTAAAGAATATAAACAATGAAGGACACCAGCTGACATGAACCCTCAGATTAAGACAAATAAACCTAATTGTTCAGTTACAACAAAAGTAATGGTGGTGTATACACGATGGACAGGCCGGTCTGTCTAATGAGCCGTAAACAAGCACCTCAGCTGAAGGAGGCTTTAGTGCCTGCTTACCGCTGCTGCTATTCCCCTTTTATTGGCATAGAAGCGAGTTAAAATAGTTCCTACTTCATTCTCAGTCTTTACCCTGATCACAGGCTCAGCCTAACTACTGTGAATAGTGTATTGGAATTTATTTTCTGTGGGCGTCACTGCATGTAAACGAGCTGGGCTGGGAACACGCATTACTTTTTTGGTTTGTCTGACAAATATTTATGACCATTTAACATGATGCACTTTAAGATTTCAACTAAAACTAAAATATGCTATATGAATAGAAATCAGTATAATAGAAACAGTAGTATTACAAAATAATAGTACTGCTGCCCAAACGCACTCGCGTGTGCGTGTGTGCATGTGAATGCTTTAAACACCTCAGTACGGCCCCTGCTGCCAGCGGAGGGTGAAACACCGTGCCGTTCAGCAGGCAGTGTGATTTCAGCGCTATTCTTACTCCTTTTTTGGAGAAATGCAGAAGAACGTGTGTTTCAGGAATCCTCAGAGAGAGGGGGTTTTTCCCCACACTGGGGAAACACACAAACCCACCACACCAATACGGTCATTCATTCCTTCACTGAGGCGTTATTTGTATCCCAGACCTCAGCCCTTATCCACACACACCTGAGGAATCTAACACATTTGACAGGTCATGTTCCAACCCCGTTATCACATCTTCATTCACTCCCTCGTACGGCTCGGACCCTCAACGCTCGCTCTGCTCTCTATTACACGTCACCACCAGCCTTAAACTCGGAGTCTCAGCCTCTTGCACAACCTGGCGTCCTCCCCCCATACGCTTCTACTATTCCCAGTCATCCGCCTGAACCTGTGAGCACTAGGGGGCAGTGTTGCATGCAGAAAGCTATAATGTGGAGACCTTTTCTTTAAAGAATGACGAAAGTAGAACAGACAGAAGACTTGGTTGAGTGCACCATCTCAGAGGACCACTCGAGGCAAAACAGCACTGAAATTTGTTTGGTGTTTCTGCTCCTGGACCTTCACCTGAGGTGCTCATCTTCCTCCAACAAGTCAAGCCACGCCACTGAACTGCACATACTGAAGACGTGCAGGGAGACGCACGCTAATCACACACAGTCTGCTCACAACACCGTTTATTGCACAGGAGCTCCTACAGCATGACGTGATGAGGAATCGCCTGAAATCCTCCAAAATCCCCCAGGAACCTGACGCTGCCGCGGCACTGACCTCAGATCAGATCTCGCCTCCATTCCACTGACTTTAGAGCCCATAAACAGATCCCAGACCTGCACTGCCGCAGTGTGTGTGTGTGTGTGTGTGTGTGTGTTGTTCACATACCTATAACCAGTTCTACAACACACTCCAATATTCAAAAGGATCAGATACTTCAAAACATGCAAATGAGTATATTTGCATTTAATTATTGTGTAAAACTCATCTTTTAAAAAAAAAAAAAAAAAAAAAAAAAAAAAGGGGGCAAACTTCACATGGCACACAATTCATACCATCTTCTTCTAAATTATTTATTGTTAAAAAAAAAAAGCAAAACTAATCATTTATCCATATTTAAACACAGTGATTAAGGATATATTGATCATATCACCAGTATAGCATTTTTAATTTTATTGTATAAATAATGGTGCTAGTTTAGTCTGAGGATTGCATTGAGGTTTGTGTGTGTGTGTGTGTGTGTGTGTGTGTGTGTGTGTATGCGCTCCATGCTACATTCCTCCAGACAGCTGGATGTTGGGTGTAGCACCTCCCTGACCTTTTTCCGACCACACAGTTTATGTGCTTAATGAACACAAATCTTTAACTCCGAATGAAACCCATTTTCTTCTGTTCCGTAAATCCGTATAAATTTTAACGGCCAACACGTGTGCAGAGTCACGGCTCCGGTGTCTTTCCGTCTCTGTCGTCTGCTGCTGATGTAGTTTGGTATGTGAGGAATGCTGCGGCTCGTTAATCTTGCGGAGGGGCAGAAAGGGGTTCTTTGGGGGTGGTGGTGGTGGTTTGGGGTTGGTCAGGAGGGACGCAACGGGGCAACATGAACCCAACTGGAACGACTAGCTCAATAGCAGCGTGTCCTCTACAGCCTGAGCTGCAGGACTGCCTCCAGGTCAGAGGTCAGGGAGGGAGAGAAGTGTCTGCAGTACAGGATAAAGGTGTAACGCTCACGAGTTCCTCATGAGCAGCAGCACAGCAAATCCTTCAGACAGTTCTCAAACTGGTGCGCCAATTAACTAGTTGGTTAGCTACTGGTTAGTTCCTGCGGTCATTTGCGCCTTAGCAGCTATAAACCGTCGTCCCGTCAGCAGCTTCACAGCTTCACCTCCGACACGGGACACCCCTTCAAGAAATGTTAAATGAAACACCATTTATTATTAGCAGAGCGTGCGCTGTACACGTGCCTGTGAATGGGCGGTTACTATAGTAACCATATCAGGAGGAACACGTGAATATAATGCTGCGCTACCCTCAAAGCTGCTGCTATAGAGAATTAATCAACACCTCCTGACCAGTCAGAGTGCAGAACTCCGCAGCAGTGCGGCATAATAAAATATTGCAACGTAACTGAAACAGGACTGCTCAGAGTCACAGCAGCGGCAAGTAAATCACAGTGTTCAGTTAAATGTAGAGTGTTAATGAAGTAGAACAATGATGAACATGAAATTTACAACAATGGTGTCCCTCATCTAAACTCGGTGAGTTGAGAAAGGACCTTTTGCCTTTTTGTCTTTGTATGGGTTGGTGCATTATCATACATGCATGGGAGTGGGGGGTGGAGCGGACGGCGGGAGGGTCAGACCCCGAGACTCCGCGCCAGTCTGCCAGAATCACCCGAGTGACTCACGACACACTTATATGTGAATAAAATCCGTCTGACAGATACACAGAATACGGAGCGTGACTGGCGTTCCTCAGTGCCGAGAGGAAGCGGACATCGCCAACTGCTTGGTCATGCTCGCTCCCCGACTGCTGCATCATGGGATACGTCAGGCAGCTGTCTCTCTGCGGCAAATTCCTCCGATTCCCAGCGGGGAAGGAAACGCTGCTGAATATAGAATCAATGGAAAATGGAAGATGTCCAGTTCCCGATCACGGGCTGATGCAGTGTATTGAAAGCAATGTTTTGACGCAGCATTGCAAAGCGGGAGTGTGACAACAATAGTGTTCCTACCACGCCGACCAATCAGAACACAGTACACATAAACCAGCCTCCCGAGAGCCAGGGACAAGCAGATCACTGGTTATTTACAGATGCCTGCTGGACAAACAGGGTCTCCAGACGGGAATATTCTTCTCTAGTCTACTAAAATAACGTTTCAGTCATCACGTACGTTTAAACAGAACATGTTTCATGGAGACAAGAATCCCTTTGATGCGCCAATTATACACTGCACACGTGAGCCAAGGTGAGGTCTAACCTTCAGGGGCAAGACGTCTGACCAGAGATTAACTCTACAAGACAAACAAAGCTGTAACACCTGTAAAGAAACATTACCCAACACGCCATCACGTCACAGAACACGTCAAGGGAAAACCACAACACTATCCACACCCCAGAATGAGAACATTAGCCTCAGAGGCTCCGCTCACGAGCTACAGATCCTCAGACATTTTGTGCACTTCTCTGGTCGTAAGATTCAGGATGAAGGCTGCGATCTGATTGGCTCTCCAGTCTTCTGCGTATACACAATGAAGACTGTAAACCAGTGCTCAGCAGAGTACACACACACAAAGATGATTTTTTTTTTTTAAATAAATCGTTTAAAAACCAGTTGTTTTGTGTAAAGCACTCAGCTGGAGAAGCCCTGTAGGTTTATTGATGAAACGAGACTACAAAAGACTTCCCACATTGTTACAATGTTGCTACGTTCACACTGCAAGCCTCATTGCTCAATTCCAATTTTTTGCTCCAATGTGATTTTCCTGTCATGATTGATCCCATTCATAATTACAGTGAGCTGTATCTGACGTTAATGTGAACGCAGCGGTCCCCTGGAACGTCACGTATGCACAGTGAGTTTCTGCACGAGTCGTCTGCATCACCAAAAAAACAGATCGGAGACGACTCAAGGTATTAAAACCGATGAAATGGACGCACTGGTCCTTAATGTACGCACGGCCTTTTGCTCTGGAGGGGGGAAAAAAAAAAAAAAAAAAAAAGGAAAAAAAAAAACAGTTGTTCAGCTGTAGCGCTCCTGCAGTGCGGTTTTGCACCAACTTGGCAAAAAAAAAAAAAAATGCTACCGTAGCGCAAGTAAATGCTGCAGAGAAAACTCAACTTAGCCATAGCCCTTAACCTAACCCTGCCCTTAACCAAAAGATTTAAACCCTTAACCTTAAACTAAACACACAACCGCTAACCAGCACATCACCTCGATAGGGAGCACAAATGGACAGAACAGCATGCTGCCTGATGACACGCTCAGCACATGCGTACAGGCAAAGAGACTCGAACTGCCATCTGAGCTTCTCATTCATGTCACATGACCACGAATCAGACACATATCAGATTTAGGACCGCATACGAAAGAGACTCAAGTCGAATTTGAAAAGATCGGTGTCCACACAGCCATGATAAGATCAGATCTGCGCCACATTAAGGCAAGAAATCAGATTTGAGTCACTTCAGCATGGCAGTGTGAACGTAGACTATATTCCAAATGATGGGCATCAGGATTACAACTGATTACACCTATAATCTATAGTCTACATATAAACAGCTCTTCCTTAGGAGATCCAATACGCACTCAAGCTAGCTAACTAGCTAAAAGTACAAGTTAAAGACGTGCTGCTGCCACTTTAAGCCTAATAATTAGGTTTTGAACACACCAAAAAGTAATGGGCATGTGAATGAAGTTATGCATATGATTTATCTATCATTTCGGTCAAGCATCAAACAAGAAAATCTTTAGGAATAACCTCAGTTTAATTTGAGGGAACCTCGGCTACAGCAGCCGAACCAAACGTCTCTAAAACCCGGAATGCCGTGAGTAAAGGGCTCCCGTTCTGGAATTCCTTTGAAAGTCAGCAGATTCGCTGCGATCCAGGTGAAAGCAGCGAGGCCTGAACGGACCTCAGAAAGGCAAAGTGCTGAACACATGACCGTTTGTTTGGGTTTATTAGGACCAGGTGGAGGAACACAACCTCCAAAGGCCAGGAGAGGAAAGTCTACTACACGTGCACGCTCACATTCCTCCACCATCTTCCACCAAACAAAAAGTAAAATAAAGGGAGATGAAGCTTTGGCAGTTATTAAATCGACACTGCATGATATCCTTACCGTTTAAAGTTCAGACATTTTACTTTACGTAAAAGTTACTTTTAACATGAAGCACTTTAAGCACTTATTTCCTCATCTCGAGCAGTTTTTCTACTCTGAACCTACATCAACGAACACTGCTTTTATATGATCAGTTCTGCTTTACTGCTGTGTGAACAGCGGGGGCAGTACAGAGCAGAGTTACACCGTGCTACACCTCAGACTCGACCGGTGTCCGAAATCACACACACACACACACACACGTACTCCTGTAGAACACTTTTAAGCATCGACACCGATTTCTCCATCATGCCTTTAAGGTAGCATCTTCTGCATGCTCCAGATTAGTAAATATCTGGATTTATTAAATACTAGTAAATAGGCTCATGACACCACTCACGACAACAGCAGGGAGTTTTAAAGCAGAACCCAACAGCTCATCTGTGGGTTTAAAGACTGCATCTAAACGAGCCCCAGAATAGCAGCAGAAAATCGCTGACCGGTCAACAGGTTGCCATGGAAACCAGGGTTGTTTCAGTGCTGCGCTCTTTAGTGGACATCACCAACAGTACACAGGAGAGAACGTGAACACAGTGGTGCTTCATCCAGCACCATTTTACTTTTAAACAGACAAAAGCTCTAACGCTAGCTACCCTGCTCCAGGTGCCGCCTTTTAGCGTCCTGTGGCATATAGAGAACCGGTGCAAATTAGAAATACAGAGTTGCCCTGGTTACTGCAGGGGGTCAGTATCAGTGTATCAGCAATATTGCATGATGCATCGCTATTAAAAACTGGATCAGAGTCACTTTTTGGCACTCACAGTCTATTTTCCATCACCATTATTTATTCCTCAGTTCCCATAACAATCCCGTAAACTCGTAAAGTTGAGTCTTAAATAGACGGGAGATTTCAGCTTCTGAGCCCAGCGTATTTATCATCATCATCAAGGTTTCATTTAATCCTCACTGCTTAGAAAAGATGATTTGATTTGGTGTTTTCCCCCTCGGTATGTGGTTTCACTACAGCACTGGAAGCTGCGTTTCCCCAAAAAACAGACGTCTTCGTTTAAGCAGCCGATCCTTTCCCTTTACACGCGCGCCACGCTCGCTACACTTACACACTTACTGCAGTCTACAGCCAGTGAGGGAGATCATGGAAAGTATTTGGAAAATCCATCAAAGGCAGGTGCACCAGTGTGTGCGCGCGTGTGTGCGCACGCACAGAAGTGACAATGTGGTGCAGGTCCGACCTAAACCACATCCATCTGATCGTTCTGGCTTTACAGTGGCACCTCGGACCTGTCGGGTAAAATCAGGGCTTAGGTCAGATCAGGGCCGTGTCCCAAACACCATCAAACACAAAGCACAGTCACCAGGACCGAGAACACCACCACTGTGCTATAACGCAGCCCAACTAATTAGCAGTTAGCAAATAAGATACAGGAGCGAGCCTGGAGTAAGGTTTTTTCTCCCTCTTGAAGCGACAGCAGTGCAGTGTAAACTCCTCTGTGCTAAAGATGTGGGAAAGCTTCCAGTTCCATCTTTACCTCCGACCGTTACACAGCGCTCACACTGGAGACTCCTTCATACAGGACACACAGACACATTTTAAAACATGTACGCGTCCCTGTGAATGAACGGTTACAACAGAAACCATAATGTATATCAGAGCGAGCGCATTAATATAAAGCTGCACTACTGTCAGAGCTGCTGTTATAGAGAACTAATCACCACCTTCTGACCAATCAGAGCGCAGTGTACTGAAGTGAACATTGCTTTTCTCCCTCCATTCATGTAACTTCTATACAATATAAAAGAACAGCGGGCATGATCACAGCATGCATGATGCTGGTCTCTGTGCCAGCAGGGGTCTCACACACACACACACACACAGACACACAGACACACAGACACACAGACACACAGACACACACACACACACAGACACACACACACACACAGAGAGGAGTGTGAGGAAATTCCCCCCAGTGTCTCTCTCTCTCTCTCTCTCACACACAGCTGCACAAAGGCTCCATTGTACCCCACAACGAGGGTCAGACACCGCGAAAGCCACCATTTTATGTGCACTACACCTCCTGCTGCAGCGCCTGATTGAAACACGACAGCTGAAGGAGATGTGGAACGTTCCAGAAGATAAGTGCTCCTGCTTCTATTCTGCTCACTGCACACACATTTTTACCTGAGAGTTTCAGAGAGACATGGTACTCACACACTCACACACTCACACACTCACACACTCACACACTCACACACTCACACACTCACCAATCCAGCTTTAATTATTTATACAGTGGTATCAACTATGCTGTTCTGGGGCAGGGTGTGGCTCAAACAGATGGTGAAGCGGCATCTCATCACACCCATGTGTACGTACACACACACACGAAAAAGTTTAAGATGTCCAGTAACTACTACCACACAGAAGTGTGTATAAAGTATAAAGTGACCCTTTTTAACATCATGAAGGAGATGTTAAAGTGCAAGTTTCTCTTCTCTCCACAACGCAGCAGATAAAAGCTGAGCCATGGAAAAGTGGGGAGTTTGCATCTCCACTTGTAACACACACACACATCTAACAAACACTCAACCCTAGCCAAATTAAAAAAAAAAAAAAAAAAAAAAAAAAAAAAAAAAAAAAAAAAAAAAAGGCCAGGAAAGAGCAAAAAAACATGATCATTTCACACCAGACTCCTCAAATCACCTCCAGATGTGTACACAGCTCACTGCTCCCTGACGGTCAGTCACACTCGCACCCTAACTCTTGTTAACCAGGAACCAGACTTTCTTCTTTATTTTAATACATTATATTTATATACAAATAAATATACACACATAAAAAAAAAAAAAAAAAAAAAGAAGTCTGGTTCCTGGTTAACGAGCGTTAATGAGGCCTCCACAGGAATAGCAGCGATCTAACTGTTCAGATGAACGGTTCAGCCTGTCGTTGGGAGGTCACGTGTTCAAATCCCCGTGCTCATGTATGTGCAAGAGGGCAGATAGCATTCTCCTTGTGTCTGGCAGGAAGAATGTGTTAGCCATTAGCCCAGCTTCTGATACACATCAGACTGAGGGGGAATAACAAATTGGAATTTTAGGAGATTTCCGACAGGGCAGATTTCTCAGATCAACACGGCTCTCGGAAACCTGGGCATTCTTCAGCTAGGAATTTAAGTTAAGGTTATTTTGAGGACGTAGGTGAAGCTAATGATCTGGAAATGTCAGTGTGTCTCAGGGCACACTGTAAGGGGAGCAACGTAACCAAAATACCATTACCTTTAATTAACATCAAAAAATAACATTTTTAGTTAATCATTATGTACATGCATATGTTTTATAGCTACAAAAGAAATGATGGAACAATAAGCAGGAGCTATAACTGTTAAAACACAGCCAATCAGAGCTGCTGCAGAACTTTATTTTTTGCTTTCATTCCTCAAATATGCAGAAACCCAAAGCCCCACCGCAGAGCACACACACACACACACACACACACACACACACACACACACACACACACACACACACACACACACACACAC
>JAQQZR010000036.1:29558140-29570144 GCA_030068235.1 Notoglanidium macrostoma | reverse complement strand
ACACACACACACACACACACACACACACACACACACACACACACACACACACACACACACACACACACACCCCTTTATGAGCAGACCGAGATTTACCTCTCCCTCCTGTCCCGTCCTCCTTCACTTGCCGGCAGCTCAGAGTCTTCTGCTAAACTCATCACAATTTACTTCTGGCCATTTAAATACGCAATAAATATATCTGTATATATATTAAGTATATACACTTGTTTAAATTAAACCTAATAGGAAACTTTACTGGGTGTTAGGACACAATGATTGGCATTACACGCACACACACAAATGCGCGCACACACACACCCTATTAAAATGTACATGGAGCCCTGAGGTCATTTTCTATTTAACAGGAACTCTAGGAAAACTATTACAGATAAACTATGATAACCTAATGCAATCTGAATAGGGCATAATCAGTCCTCCTTTCACAGGGTGCCATTACTAAGGTCCTAACTGAATGGCTACTGTTTGTTATTTATCTTAATTTGCAGAACTGTTCTGGAAAGACTTTCTTTCATGTCATTAATATGAAGCGACTGGGTCTGAGAAAATTCACGGAAACATGAAGAAGTGCTTTAGACGTGACCGTGTCTATAAAGTCATAGGAACTCCTCAACAATCAAGTACACACACACACACGGGTTTGACTACGTGACTGTTTTTATTCCTGATAGCGGATTAGGCGTTAAAGTCCTTTCTGTCCTACAATATTCTGTATTATAACGAGACGTCACAATACACAAATACAAACACAATAACTTATCAGGTAAATATTTCTGTACTGTTCAGACGGCAGGAAGAGGACGACCGTTTCCTTAACGTCTATTTTAGATGAGCAACATCATGTGACTTTCTCTTTCTTAAAAGACAATCCCATAACTCTCACCACACACATTTATAGTCAGTATAAATGTAGTAAAGCATGATGAGAGGTGTGTGTGCGTGTGTGTGTGTGTGTGTGTGTGTGTGTGTGAACCCCATTCCACCAACATTCCATGATGACCTCATCACTCCTGGCCTCCTGTTTTCACAGAGCGAGGTGGAAAACCACAGAAGTGCTCCTGCAATCATCCTTTTTTGAGCTTAAACTATTTTCTTCCTCCTTCCTCCATCAGTTTTTCTCTTTTCCCTGCTCTTTTCTTACAAACTGAACACACTCCATCTGATAACATCAAATCTTAAAATGTTAATTATTTCACACATGTATTTAAAATGATTTTTCTTGTAATTTTATCAATGTTTCTATTTAATTTTATTTGAGAGTATGCTCAAGTTGCACCTCTAGCCCTGCCCGTCCCCCCACGTGGGCGAGGCACTTACATAGATGAGTCCGGAGTAGTAGCGGTCCTTCAGGTTGTGGAGAACCGAGGCCTCGTTGAGACAGGTGAGCTCAGCCATGTCCTCCACCTTACTGAACTTGGGTGGGTTCATTTTCTGGATGTCATCTTTGTTCACCAGGGCTTTCTTCCCGTTCTCAGCAAGCTCCACCAGCACCTCCTCGCCTCGCTCCTCCCGAATGCTGGCCGCCTCGAACCCATGCCGCTCGGACGGAACCCATACCAGCTTCTTGGCGGTCCAGTCGGCCTGCGTGGCCGGGTTATAGACCACGGCCCGGTCCACAAAGAGGTACCGCTCCGGGTCCTCCTGCCCGCTCCGCTGTGCCATCTCCGGCATTGGGGACTAATAAAGTAGGCCACCTAAAGAGGAAACAGTGTAGAACCGGACAGGAGTCAAAACAGGCAGAAATAATCACATGGACCCCTCCGGGCCCTTACACATGCCCAATCCCACCTCTTTTATTTTAACATCCTGTTTGAAGTGTAATCATTTTATATTTCCAAACTACACAACAGTAGCGTGAACTCCTCAACCTCAACACACACTGAACACCCTGACGAGCGACTCCCAACACCAGTTCAGTGAAGGCTGCTTTTAGAACAACTAACATATACGTTTTTAAATAAAGCCAACAATACTTCAGTTTCCTGCATAAAATCACTTGTAGCACAGAGAGAGGCCTGAATTCCTGCCTAAAAAGCCCTCAGAACAGAAGCGAACCATGGCAGCAGCCTACAGCACTGTGTTTACTGCACACCTACTCTAAAGCCTTCATCTGACTCACTAAGGAGCCTGTATTCAACATACAGCACATCAGATAGGGTTCAGAAGGGCGCATTCCGTCACCTGTGCCCTATATAGGGCACCTATTTAGGGAGGTTAGAAGCCATTTGGGATTTAGCCCCCTTTAGTGATTCAGGCCAGCTTCAAAAAAAAAAAATGTTAAAATGATGAGATTAACAATTAAATACACATGCCTACACAAGTTAAGACAACATAAATAATCTTTTCGACCTGAATAGCCAACAGAAATCTGTTCATTTATTCATCTAAAAAATTATATTTCTTTTTAACTTGAGTGAATGCGGCATTTCTGGACGATACCGTTAGCCACCGTGCCTGCTGCGCTATGATTGGCTAGCATTTTCCCGCCTACTTCGCCGCGATTGGCTAGGAGTTCCCCCTCACGCGCATTCCACAGACTCGTCCAATCAGCGGCGCCGCTCGCGAGCACGAACAAACTGTCAATCCAACGAGCCTGAGGCGGGATTTCGCGTCAGAATACGGGTGGAGGGAAGAAAGAAAAAACAACGCCTAGCTTTATCAGCTACCGTTAACTGCATGCATGGCCTTGGCCCAAAGGGATGGAGGCTGAATTAAGTTAGGAGTCTAACTGTAGAGATACACCCTGTATATGGATAAATAGATAGCAGTAAACAGGTGGAAGATTGCAGACGCACAGCAGAAAAGAGGTTGATGATGAAATGAGTGAAAAGAAGTGCTAGCGTGTTCAGCTGGCCTCAGCCTCCCTTCTATCATCACCCCAAAAAAGTACTGACTCTAATAATCCGTCAAGCCGCTTATCCAGTGTATAAATAACATTTATAAAATCCCTGACTTACAAAGGGCAGCTGGCGACGAGAGCTCCGTGTATGAAGAGATGACCGAGTCCGTGTCCAGCGCGTCCAGCTTTAAGACTCCAGTTTCTTGTGAAAGTCGGTCAGTGTTTTCGCCTTGTTTCTCCCCTCAGAGTCCGCACTGATGCTGCTGCCGCCTCAACCGAACTCCAGCCCCGCCCCCTTTATATCAGCCCTTCCCACTCCAACCAAACCCAGCGTTATCCGTTACACGCTGGCCCCACCCCCTTTTCCCCACCAGAACCGCTTCATTCCACTGCCCTCCTCGCGCTTCATTCTTCACGCCTCTTTGGCACCACTTGTAACCCCGCCCACTCTCTCCTGATTGGCTCGTATTAGCGCGTGACCGCTGGCTATTGGTTCATAATCAGCGCTGGTTACAGGCCGCTGCAGGTTCGGTTGAGAAAACACTGAAAAATTGCCTTAAAATATTCGATTTCAAAATGCATTACGTTTTGTTCTTAGTGTAACCGATTATATTTCATATACATTCACTACAATTAATATAATAAATTTAACACTGTACCAAGAGAGATGTCTCCCTCTTGAGGTTATAAAAGTCATAACATTTCTATTTCTCAATAAAAACAAATCCAATTTCTGTGAAAGTTTGTAATTTCTTGATTTATAAAGTTGTCAACCATTCAACAATGTTTTTTTTTTTTTTTTACAAAGTTCTCTTTAAGTAAGGTGAACATTTGATAACAGCTATTTACTGGCTACGTCATAGTTAGCTAGATCGTGTTCGCTAACATATCTAACACGTCTTCAATACATCAAAGTAAACGTGTTTTTTAGGCTAAACTCTTACCAAGAATTTACTAAGATCTTGTTATAGCAGTGTCAAATTTTGATGAGTTATGTTCCTTTTTAACACCAAGAATGTCTCAGTGCTTGAATGATTTTCCCTGTTAGCTTGTAAGCTAGTCCTGAGAGTGATTAGCTGCTAATTTGGAATTAAGAGTTAAAACTGATAGCGCAACACATTGTTAGCTTGTAGTTCTGAGGTAACGGTTTATCCTTCCAGCTGATGCTAGCTCTAGCTAATATTAGAAAAGATGTTCATGCATTAAACCATTATAAAATTGTGTATCTCTTTATAGCAACAAGTAATCAGTTTTTCTCCACCTTTTTAAAATATTGTTTATAATTTTTTAAATTAGCAACATTAAATGACATCAGACAAAATTCCCAGATTCATGGAAAAACTTGATTTTGTTGATTGTGACAAGAAAAACTGTTTTTAAATGGATTTTTATCATATACTTATTTTGACATATCAAAATATTTATACATATTTGATGAAAAATTTGTTCTACTGTATATTTTTCGATGTTTATTGTATCGTTCATCACATACTTAAACATGTTTTTTTTTGGGTATAAATTCTAAATATTTCACATTTTCATTAAGGTGGGATTCTTATGGGGAAAATCTCTGAAATTATTTGAGTGTGTGTGTGTGTGTGTGTGTGTGTGTGTGTTTGTACTTGCTACATATTGAGGGCAGAAAACGTATTTAACCAACAGAGTGAGGAAATTTTTGGAAATTTAGGACATTTTGTCTGGTCCATACTTCTTCAAAGGTGTGTCTGAGGGTTAAGACTTGGTTTTAGTGTTCAGGTTAGAGTGAGGTTTAGGTTAGCGTTAGGGTCAGGGGTTTAGTTCTGATGGTTAAGGTTAGGGTGAGGAGCTGGGGAATGCATTATGCCAATGAGTGTTCTCAAAAAGATAGAAGTACAAGTGTGTGTGTGTGTGTGTGTGTGTGTGTGTGAGAGAGAGAGAGAGAGAGAGAGAGAGAGAGAGAGGGAGGTGTATGAGCAGTTTGTCCAGCAGGTGATGCTGTTTGCTTTGTTTAACTGCTCATTTATACTGTAGGGTTGTTTCTGAATGCTTTCTGTCCTTTTGGGAGACCCTATTCCTCAACTATGAATCTCAGCAGTTCAATATTTGTATCTTCATGATAACTTTAATTATAAATGCATTGCTATGGCAACAGTGGTTCTGTAACCTTTAAGCCCACACCCTTCTTTAGTAATAACAGTTGAATGGATGGAGGTGTATGTGAGTCATGATATAAAGCTATGTGGGATTCATCAGTATGAACATGTTCTAAGTAGATGAGAAATCAAATTAGATTCTAATTGTTTATACATCAATATAAATACTAGAGAAAAAGAGAGAGGTGTATTGACAGGCAGACAGACAGATAGACAGACAGACAGATACCAATTTAAAAAAACAAATGTTTTGGGTTTCAAAATGGCAATTTATAAGCATGCAGTATAATAATCGTTTAATATATAAACAAATAAATAAATAAAATCAAACAAGGACATCTTTTTTAATGTATATTTTTATAAACCATAAATGAAACCGTTTACTTTGTTTATAATTCAGAATTCACAATATACATATATTCTTTACATAAAGCTTCATTTTACAGATTAAACTTTAATCACAACATCAGGGGACATACCGAAAATAAAAGCCGAGTCAGTTATCATACAAATATTCACAATTTAACAATTACAGCGTTAAGAGTTCGACTAGTGTGCTAGAAGATCAAATCAAACCTGTCATGATTTGAAAAACAACAAATTCAACAGAAACATTCAAGTTAAAATCCACTGCACTAGTGTAACACCTCTTTTTAAACAATTTGCTCATTTTTTAATTCTTTGTTAAAAATTCACCTTCATACTTTATTATTTAATGGCATATTTAATATTTTTTACTTTTATCAGTGCTGTTTGTAATGTGCATTCATGCACTTCCCCTTGAGCCGCTTGAGTCCCTTTGGCTATCGTAAGGGCGTCACTGCAGGCCGCAGGAATTACCCAGAAGGCTTTGTGATTTTAATGGGAAGCAGTTCCCTTTTTTATAAAATGTGTAATCAGGAGCGACAAAGTTCTTCAGATTTCTAAAAATATTTCATTGTGTTTTATTGCTGTGATACTTTATGCTGCTAGCTAATTATTGTGCTAGCAAGGTAGCAATGTTGTTATTTAGCACACTAGATAGTTAGCAAACAAGGTAGTTAGCATGTGTTGTATTTAGCAAGCCAATGCTTCAGCAAATCAGCTGATTGTCACACTGTGTTAGTGTTAGAGTGATAAAAAAGTGGTAATGAAATCGTTAATCATTATACACCAAACACTTAAGGAGACATTGAGTCTTGATCTGTTTAGCGCCACCTAACTAATTTATTTCCTTATTGTGTTTTGCATATTATATTATAGAGTAAACATAGATATCTGCCAAGCTATCAAGCTGATTAGTTCTTTATAGACAACTGTTTGCTCTAATGCTAGTCATGTGGCTGTATTTCATATTTTTATAGTGCTCCTAACTAGCTAGGTATGTTTTGCTAACAGACGCTAATGGAATTCCATTGTTCTATTTAACAGGAAGGAATTTTTATTAACACTCTTTTGGATTATTGATGCAGTGTGTTAGCAGCTTGCTAAGTAGCACTAGTTACCAGTTGGCTAAAAGTTTACTCCAGCCTGCTCTTTCCTCCTGATTTGTCAGAAAATGTTTTCTGAGAAGGGAAGAGGAAGTTGTTTTGACAGTTGTGGTTTTAAAACACACACCTCCACTGTCCGTTTTTGGTTTTTTTTTTTTGTTAAACACGCTGAGGGGAAACGATTCAGTGTGTGTTTAGCAGCATGGAACTCCGTGACCTTCATATCATGTGTGATGTGAACAGAATCTTAAATATAACGACACAATACAAGGGTCACAATTAGTTAGCAATTAGCGGTTAGCTCAGTGTCTACAAAAGTGCGTTTCTTCTTCCTCCTTTGTTTTTCTGTCAGGAAATGATGCCTGAGAAGGTGTTTATCGAAAAAGGAAGTCCTCGATTCATAAACTTGCTCAGTCCTGAGTCTGTGTCCTCCTCTGTCGTGAACTTTGACCTCATGGACTTTTGAATGTAATATCCAGGATCTTTACACGGCTCTATCTCGATACTGTAAATGGTAAAAACAAAAGTTTGCAAAAAATTTTTCAGCAATATTTTTTTACATGTTGTCTGAACACAGATTCTATAACAAGCATCAAAATGATTTAAAATCTATTTTTTTATATATAAGACACATAACGGTATTAATTTTATCATCATGTGTAATCATTATTTTATAAAATATTAATTTATATCATGATGTTCAGGTGAAAGAGAAAGAACAGTGAAGACACAGCGAATGACCTCTGACCTTTGAACTTCATGGAAGGTTCTGCGTGAGTCTTTATCCAGACACAGCGTGAATCCTGACCTCTCGGTCGTATTCAGCTTCATGCAGCACGTTCGGATTTTGGGCTCCTAGAAAAACAAAGAATAGAGATTAAAAGTACTCCGTATTCTTCCAGATCATCACCACGGGGCAAAACGAACACTTTTTACTTACAGAATTAAACCAAAGATTAAAAACAGAGCACAGCAATTTCTGAGGTTTCTGAGCAACATGAGACAGACCTCCTTTAATTTGAGGTGTCGAATTTAATTTGTGCAATTTATAAAAAAAACCTTCATAACTGAAAAGAAAATAATTTATCAAGATTAGTAATAACAATAATAATAATAATAATAATACACTATGATTATACAATACTATGTATTAAAGGGATAAAGAGTGAAATCTCACCAAGACGTATTTGGGCTTCACGTCACACACGTCCACCATGAGACAGTTCACGTCTGAGATAGAGAAAGAAATCAGGACAATTAGATACAATACTTGTTTTAAAAACATTATTAATATGTGTCCAGTATGGTGTGTTCTGATTGGCTGAGAGCAGTGCGGTGTGTTCTGATTGGCTGAGAGCAGTGCTGCGTGTTCTGATTGGCCGAGAGCAGTGCTGTGTGTTCTGATTGGCCGAGAGCAGTGCTGTGTGTTCTGATTGGCCGAGAGCAGTGCGGTGTATTCTGATTGGCTGAAGTGTACCTTGGCTTTTGTTGGGGGTTATAGTTGAAATCTGAATTTTCGTCGTCCGTAATGCAATGGCTCTCACTGCTTCTCTGCTACTCAGTGACACCTGTGAAAGTGAAATTATGGGGAATAAATTTATGTTAGTCTGTGGACAGAACTCTAGAAATGTTCAAAGCTACAGAGTTTAAGGAACAAAAGAAGTAAAAATTACATTAATGTGCACAAAGACTATTAAATTCTGTAGAAAACAATTTTTTTTTTTTAATTAAACGTTTAATTAATTGACGTTAATCTCAAAATTCTCCCCAAAATAAATACAGCGCACTTTGTACAGTTTTCATGTGGACACCGTACTGCATGTGCTGCATAAATACAATACTGTGTTGTCAGAGTGCGAGGGCGGGGCTCAGGTGTGTGGGATGCGATCTCATTACCTTCCTGTAGGTTAGCGAGACGAGCGCACCACACACATCCGAAGACTGCTTCTTCTGTCTTATAGTCATGTCTGTAGGAGGAAGCGGTATAGACATGTGATATGAACAGGTATCATGATGTCATAGCTGTGACATCCCAAGGTAAATGAGGCACACACACACACACACACACACACACACACACACACACACATACAGTGTCTGTACCTCTACCGGTGGTGTGACGCTGTGTAAAGTCGGGGAACTTGATACTGGCGTGAGACAGAAAGACATCCTCCACTGACTCTTTGGTCGGGTTACAAAATGCAATCTGCACACACACACACACACCCATACACACACACACATACACCCATACACACACACACACCCATACACATACATACACACACACACACACACACACACACACACATACACCCATACACACACACACACACACCCATACACACACACACACCCATACACACACACACATACACCCATACACACACACACACACACACCCATACACACACACACACACATACACACACACACACCCATACACACACACACACCCATACACATACACACACACACACGCACACACGCACACACACACACACACACACACACATAGGTGTGAGTCTTGTGTAAAGTTATTCTCACAATGCGCTAAAATAAAGTGCAATGTATTTTAATTATGCTAAAATGGAGTAAGACTGAGATAAAAGTGAGTTCTGCAGATAAATTCGGCGTGTTGTATAAAATCTCAGGTCATGTAGAGAGTTTGTTGTGGAATGATATAATACATGGTGATAGTATAATGTTTGTGCTACTACAGTAAATGTACATATTTCTAGTTAACATAGTTGAACATAAACCTAAAAATAAATTTCCCTATTTTTTTTTTAACTTACCATTCTAAATTTTGCTTATGTGGAAATTCTGCCCTTAAATTAAATATGTTGATCTATGAATTAATGTGGTTTAATAATCAAATCAGTCGAGATTCATTCCCACTCACAGAACAACTGTTTGCGGTTGGTTTGGTTTAACGTAATGCTCATGAGATCATTTTCGTGTCATTAAAACATCAAAGAGGAAGTGAGCTCTCACCTTCACGTAGTAGATGGTGAAGTAAACCGGCTGCTGTCCCATTCGCACATAATAGGAAATGACATCAGCTAGAAAAGGGTTGGGCTCGTGCGGCCTGCTAGAGTCACACTGATGGACAGGACACACACACATGCACAAACACACACACACGTCATACAGGATAATGATGAATGACACTAATTATTATGATGTTACACATTGTAATCAGGTGACGTGTTAGTTACCACGGTGGCGAGTTTGGGGATCATGTGACCCAGGCTGATGATGTTACACTCGTACCAGGGGTCCACCTTCCCCAGATACGAACCCAACACACACGGGTTAGAGTCCAGCAGACACACACTCTCCTACACACACACACACACACAAACACACAGATCAGAAAGAGGAACTAAGCACAGTGTTCAATACAAACACAACACACACGTCATGCAGTGCTCTAATGTTCCTGTTCCTCTAGTAACATACACACACACTGAAACACTAACACACACACAACACACACAGAAACACTGACACACAAACACACACACAGACACTGAAAAACAATCACACACACACACACACAACACACACATAGAAACACTGACACACACACACACAACACACACATAGAAACACTGACACACATACAACTGAAACAATAACGCACACTGACACACACTGAAACACTCTAACACACACTAATACACACTGACACACACCAATCATATACATTCACAAACACCCAACCCCCCCCATCCCCCCCCCCCCCCCACACACACAGAGTCACTATTTAGATATACAGTAAATAACTCACTAAACCCTCACACATAGCATTTAGATGATTCTGTAAATAATAAATTGTTTCTATGAACACGCGCTCATAACTCAGAATATTCTGGATTTTATTTATGATGTATTTGTATAAATATACAGTGGATATACAAAGTTTACACCCCCCTGTAAAAATGGCAGGTAAAAAAAATGAAACTAGGATAAATGATGTCAGAACTGTTTCCACCCTCGGTGTGAAATCATAACATAGAGAAATCAAGTGAAAATCACTCAGAAACATTTTAGGAAAAATAAAAAATATAATGACCTGGTTACATAAGTATGTACACCCTTTTATAATTGGGGGTGTGGCTGTGTTCAGAATGATCCAATCACATTCTACATCATGCTGAAGTGTAATGAAGGCACAGCTGTCATTACTGAACTTATTCTGATTAACCCCAAATAAAGATCAGCTGTTTCTGTAGGCTTTCCTTTACACCTTCTTGGTTTCATCCGACTGCTGAAGCCAAAACTTAGAATTGCATCAATGACAGCTGAATAAATTTATTTTCTAAGTTTAAAAATTTAAGTTGTAAAAAAGGTAAGTTCTAAATAGATGTAGAACTGTATATGTATAAATCCCCAAAAGGAAGAAAGTGATTTTTTTACAAGTACAGGATATGTCCTGATTGTCACTGCACTACATGTGCGAAGTGTTTCTAAGATGTTCTGTCTCACCGTGGTAGGAGAGGAGAGCTGCTGCGTGGAAACAGGGATATAAAACATCTTTATGTTCACTTTCATAGTCAGGAAAAGTCTCCGTGCTTCTCGTTTCCTGTCAAAATAAAAACGTGAACGTGTGAAGACTCACAGGGGTGTATTTATATGAGTGTATACCGTGGGCGTGTCCCGAACCACACACCTTACTCACTATATAGTCAAAAGTCCACTGTGGGCGTGTCCCAAAACCAAAACGACCTATTCACTAAACAGACCACATAAACACCATACATGTTTATATTCATCAGTTCGTGTGTCACAACAGTGGCTGTATGTACAGTCTGAGGGGACGACATGGTTCGATTGACTCCTATTGTGCAGCTTTAAAGCCTTTTTTGGGTAAACGAAACTGAATCCATCTTGACTGAGTTCGTGCAGCAGATAAGGCTGAGCAGACAGCAGTCCGCCTCTCGCCCCGCCCTTATTGGTCCTGGACACCCCCCTGTTCATGCCAGGAGTAAGTTACACGTCTGAATGGAAACATGTTCGTTTATGTTCCTCGCTTTCTTTTTAAAAGGAGTGGCTGGCTAAATAAACAGGATGTTCACATTATTTATTTCAATATGACATTTGCCTGTGCCAATTTAAATACCCAAATTTAAATAATATTATGAAATCAAACTAGTGAGACCTCTCTTCATGTGTTTCAGTTAATCCTATCTAGCAGCTAGCTAGCTAGTTAACAACTAGTTATGGCAGCATCATGGGCTGATAAACTCTGCAGAGGCCTCTCAGAGAACTTAAAGAGCATGTGCCTCATCAACCACGCCCCCTTTAATTTATTATCAAACATAAAAAACATATATACGATCAGGAAAAATATTGGGGGAGATATCAGGGTCGACTGCGTTTGTAAAATACAACAGAATGCTATTTCCAGAAATAATTAAATTTCGAAGTATGTTTAGCTTCTTTGGGCCTCAGACTTGTGTAGAGTGTGTAGTGTACCTGAGTGTGTAGTGTACCTGAGTGTGTAGTGTACCTGAGTGTGTAGTATACCTGAGTGTGTA
>JAQQZR010000036.1:29531689-29545128 GCA_030068235.1 Notoglanidium macrostoma | reverse complement strand
ACACACACACACACACACACACACACACACACACACACACACACACACACACACACACACACACACACACAGAATATAAGTGTTATACATACTGTGTTAGACCAGTTTGAGAGCAGAACCTGAAGCAATATTGGAAAATGCCAGTGTAAAGGGTGCATTCTAATGTTCAACCACTTCAACCTAGTACACTTCAAATCTGACTAGTATACACTTCCAATTCAACTGGTATACACTTTTAACACAACAAGTATACTTCTAAACCAACTAGTATGGTCCAAATCAACTAGTATACTCCCTGTACAATTAAGTATGCAACTGTACCAGTAAACCCCAAATTCCAAACTTCTAATATGACTATTATACATGACTAGTGTACACTTCTCATCCAACTAGTAAACATCTAATAAAGCTAATCTACACTTCAATCTGAAATAGCATGAGCACCTGTAATAACTCGTACACCTAAAACAGCAGCACACACTTTTAATCCGATCAGTACGCATCAGCGTTCGCGCTGCACTCCTCAGTGTACTTAATTACAATCCCAACTTGCACATTTGAAATCTAACGAGTATGCGTAAATTCTGAGCGTGCTATTTAAAACTGCACTGTTAATACACACTGCACACACAACAACTATTTCTAAAATCTAAGGGTTTAAAATTTAGAAAGTGTGTTACTTTAAAAGGATAAACAAGATGTTTTGGTGTGTGTGTGTGTGTGTGTGTGTGTGTGTGTGTGTACTCTGTAACCTCTCACCCATCGAGGAGCAGAGCCTCAACTTCCTCCCTGAACCAACATGTCAAATTATACACTTCCTCTGGTATGTTTTCTTAGAACTCTGTTCACATGTACACACTCCGGCACACACACACACACACACACACACACACACACACACTCCGGCACACACACACACTAAGAAGAAACAAGTACTGCTGAGACATGCGTGTTAATCCAGAGCAGTGACACTTCACTTTTACGCAAACTATTTTTCAGTCCACCAGCTGAGCTGTGTGTGTGTGTGTGTGTGTGTGTGTGTGTGTGTGTGTGTGTGTGTGTGTGTGTGTCTTGAGTTTTCTGTTTTGTTTTGTACTGGAGGCATCACACTTCCCTTATTTATTAGCAACATTAGCCTCAAAGCTCCAGTGCAAAACTAATAGCAGAGACAAGCCCCACCCCTTTTTGACAGACAGACATAGGCCACAATGCAGAGAGACAGATAGACTGGGAAGAGATAGAGACAGACAGACAGACAGGGAGAGAGTAAGACAGGTTTCTCACTGTTCCAGGACTGAGAGAGGATTTCAGATGATCGGAGGCCATCGAGGCAGCGATCCAAAGCGTGCTGGATCCGATCCTCTGTGCACGAGGTGTGCTGCATCTTCACACTTCCTGAACACACACACACACACACACACACATTATTATATTTGTGAGGATCAAGATTACTTCTCCAATAAGTTCTGGAAGTCAGTTCTGATTGGCTGAGAGCAGGGTTTTTTTTGCTCGTGTTATTGTTTCACTTCTAACAAAACTGATTTTTTTCTTTCTTTACAGGTGACTAAAGCTATTAAACTGTCAGTGAATCCAGAAAATCTTGCTGGACAGACAGACCGACTGACGGAGACGGATAGAGAGAGAGAGAAAGAGAGAGAGAGAGAGAAAGAGAGAGCGAGACAGACAGACAGACAGAGAGCGCGACAGACAGACAGAGAGAGCGACAGACAGACAGAGAGAGAGAGAGAGAGAGAGAGAGACAGAGAGATAGAGTCATTTCAATGCTTTAGCAATACTGTACACGTTTATGATCATGCTAATAAAGCTCTTTGAATTTGAGAGAGAGAGAGACAAACAGACAGACAGAGAGAGACAGATAGAGAGACAGACAGACAGAGACAGATAGAGAGAGACAGATAGAGAGAGACAGACAGACAGAGGCTCGTATTTGGGGAAGTAAGACACCTGATCAGTTTTGCATGTCTGATAAGGTTGGGCATTTAGGCAAATTACTTTACTTCCTAGAAAACACACACTCTCACTCTCACTCTCACTCTCTCTCTCTCTCTCTCTCTCTCTCACACGCTTCTCTTCTGGGGAATTTCTGGGGACTCTAGTATCTGTCCCCATTTGTTTATCTTCCTGGTTGTAAACATGTTCAGTACCGAGCTTCCACAGAATATCATATGGAAATGAAGTTGAATCAACATTTACTTTTACATACACTACTGTAACAAACACACACACACACACACCCACGCACACACACACCATACTAACATAACACACACACACTCCACCTGTTCAGATCTATGTTTATCAAATCCATTTACGGTGATCTTCCAATCCAGCCATGGCTCTGTGGTGTGTGTGTGTGTGTGTGTGTGTGTGTGTGTGTGTGTGTGGCTATAAATCAACTGTTATTATTATTATTAACAATGAACAGTACACTTGTCTCTGTTCTGCAGTAAAGTTCTCACTGTTATAATAAATAAAAACTTAAACCATTTTTTAAATAATTTATTAATATTAAAGCAGAAATCTTTCTTTATCATCGAAAAAAACATGATATTTAAAAGCGTTTCTCAGATGTACGGCACAGATACAGCTTTGTTAACAAACTGCCAGCAGAGTAATGGTGCACTTACAAATACAAAATAGTTTTGAAAATTATTTTATAATTTTCAGAAGACTAGAAAAATGTTTACATCAAATCAACTTCTTCCAGACACGGTAACCCCTGCAAACAAACAAACAAACAAACAAACAAACATAACCATGGCTATATGTTTTAAATTATGACAATTTATTACAATATTGATAAATTATTATATAATATTGCCCAGCTCTGATGATGATGATGATGAAGATGACGATGATGATGATAGGCAGCATTAAAGAGGCTGTAAGATGTTTGGAAGCTGGATGAAGAGTAAACTTTCCACTGAAACTGAACACAGACCAAACTGAAATGTCAGTGGTCAGCCATAACGCACACCAAGTTTCAGAGGTTTTTCAGAGCGCTGCATAAAGTATTGGCACCCCAACCCCATCCATCGATGTAATACGACGACCACAAGAGTATTACTGAAGTGTTATATACTTCCTTCCTGTTATTATACACTTCTACTCCGGTGTTCAGATAAGGACTCATCCTGTGCACTGTGTGTGGGTATGTGTGTGCGTGTGTTTAAACATCCTCAAAATTTGATCATCAGGGTCAGTTTGTGATTGGCTGCTGGAGCAGACCTGTGGTTAGTGGAGGTGTTTGGGGACTACCTGTTTTCCCACCACTTCCCTAACCAGTTACCACACTGGACTGTTTTCACTTCAATATTCTTCTTTGTGTGTGCGCGCACGTGCATGCGCATGTGTGTAACCCTGGAGCTGACACGCTGAGGCAATAACAGAGTTTGTTCATAGTAAAATCCAACAAAAAAAAAATCCAGGGTCAGGTTTCAGTTCAAATCAAACACGAGGCACAGACAGAGATGAACGGAGGCGAGTTAAAACTCAAACGCCTAAAGGTCATAAATGCTTGGGCGTGTAAACGTCTTTGTGTTCCACAGATACAGAAGGTGTTATTACTTGTACTGCGCTGAAGGGGATGTCAGCTCGCCATTAGATTATAAAAATATCCCAGTATGATCACACTTCCGCTTTCAAACTTGGCTCTAAAACGCAACACTGGCACCGAGGAGGGTTTTTTCCATCTCGGATCAGGATTGCGCAATAAAAACTTCCCCTCCAACACACTGAGGTCAGAAAAACAGCTTCAGCTGAAATACAGACGGAAAAGGCGACTTTAAAAAAGGAAAGTGGTTCATCATCAAGATATTTCTGAACAATCTGAAAAGAAAGGTTATCACTGGACTCTGCAGCTTCATCTTCTGCCTTCAGCCCAGACACACTGCCAAAATAAGGCGAGAAAATCCCCCCGGCTGAAGGTAAAACCACACAGAGCGTGTCTGAGAGACAAGACACCGAATGTAACCCTGCTGCCACATGTGTAACTAATGAAGCGCTCAGAGCAGCGCGTGCTCTTACAGGAAAATAATCAGCGACAGGGTGGGGATATGAAGCGGAGTGACTGCTCTCTGAACCTAGAACAGCGCATCCCCAACTGCCCTATTCCTCCTAATACAGCAATTTACCAACTGTTAAATTTAGTTTTTATTTAATTTAGTTAAATTAAGTTTTTTAAATTAGACACATCGTACATTTTATCCATTTATAGTTACCCTAAATGTCGGCGAAACAATTTAGTTCCTGTTCTCACGTACAGAAAGTGGTTCATCAGGATATTTATGAATAACATGAGCAAAAAGTTCATTACTGGATTCTGCTGCTTGACACTTTCGCCTTCAAACCTCTCGAAACCAGAAAAAAATACAAATAAAAAATCACAGCTTGTCGTCTTCCAGAGAAACCGCAAGGAAGTGCAAACTCCTCTGTCCTGAAGATGTGGGAAAGCACTGGCGACTCCTTCCATACGTGCGCGGTGCGGCTACACTGTGCTGCAGTGCGCTAGGACATCATTAAAACACTTCATAAGAGTAAAATTGGCTGAGCAGCACAATGTTAGTGTTCTGACTAAAAGCAGGAGCGTTAAGGAGCGCAGTAAAGCATCATATGGACCGAAGTATTCCCTCATTCACTGCCGCTTCTCTCCATCGGCACAATGGAATGTGAATATTTTATGCAAATGTGGCGTAAATCCTTCGTTCCACAGAAATGTTTCCTCTGAAGCGGGAAGTTCTACAGCTCTCGCTGGTCTGGTTATTATTCCTGCTAACGCCATGCTGATGTTTTTCTGTACTTTACACTACAGCAGTGTTTATAGAGGAGCTGGTCATGCCAAAGAGACCCTGCTCACGATTCTGTGCTACAAATAACCTCATTTTTCCCTAAAAAACCCACAGCGTTGCAGAACTGTGTAAATCCCCCATGGTGTACATCCTAAATGAGTCAGGTTTTATCTGCACAGCACACAGATAAGTTCCTTTCAGAGCGTTAGAGAGACAGACAAACGCACCAGCATTAGTGGATTACAAAAACCCACACACATCCTGTTGAAATAGACCTCCTGAATGTACTAAATATCACCAGGAACACTGAAGGCAACAAGATATAATGAAAGAACATTAGTGGGTTAAATGCAATATTAAACATTAATCTTGAATTTTAGCTGAAAAGCAGGCTCTCAGACTGAACTCCGTTATCAAGTGGAAGTGTGCGAGTTTCATTTTTAAGCAGAACAAACGCTTTAACTAACACACCCCTGCTAGCTGCTTGTGGGTCGGTCTGTTTGCTGAAACCGAACACTACAGCGCCGAGAGCCAGTGTTTATCTGCCCTCACCGTGGAGCGTTTTTACCTTTTGTGTCCTTTGACACAAAACAAAACTACACCCATCTCTAGGAAAGGCCAAAGTTTCAGTCTACGAGTCTCTCATCAGAAGTACGATAAAAAAAAAGAAAAAAAAAAAGAACTGGGCGTTGTAAAGAGCTGAAACCAACACAGACAGTCAACACTTCATTTCTACTCCTTCACATCTATTAATCAGGAAATCTCAAAATGCACGCTCACTTCCATGTTTTGAAATGGTGAACTGGCGAAGCTCATAATCCAGCCTCTAATGTCCATCAGCAACCCTCATAAAACCACAGAACACACTCTCACACACTCCGATAACAACCTCGGAGCGCTCGCTCGTCATAATCCAGTCCTGCAGCTGCTCGGCCTTCCACAGCAGCGGCACTCGGGCACTCCACTTTACTGTGCTCTTACTACAATACTGCTTACAGCTTACTGGACAGTTTACAAGAATATCTGGAAATATGACGGCTCAGCTAAAATACTGATTATTCACAATAGTTATCTCGTAAAAAAGGTAAAAGTGTTGAAAGCAAATTCTATGGAAAAGTTAAGCTACACTGGTTTGACCTGAAAAATCTGGTGGTTTTCAAACCACAAGTCAGCTAAATGTTGTAGTAGATAAAAAGATTTATGGTCAAGTGTATAACCAGCTTAATCCAGCAGTGAATGATCGGGCTGTGTGATATGACAATAATATCGTGTGACAATAGAAAAACGTTTCATATTGTGCTCTATGGTTTATTTCGCCATGTCAGAAATCACACTCTTTATGGCAATATTTTTCATCATTTGGACGGTTTGTCAGGCACGTGGCCACTGCTGCGGTTCTGAATGACGAGCTGCTAGGCGCTGCTAATGCCACGTTAGCATGGACCTGGTTGTTAGCTGTGGATTAGAGGCCGACTTCTGAAGAAATGAATATTATCATTAAGACCAGCGTGTGTGTGAAATGAGAACTCTCATTATTAGTATGGTTAGAGAATGTGCTATACTGTGATATGCATCATTATGTGGATATAAAATGCCGTGCATGGGGATATGAGAGTCTGGTCATATCGCCCAGCCCTGGTGAACATTACAGCCGTTATACACCTGCTCTGAGACACCGGCTTAAACTTTGATTCTTTTCTTTATCATCGCTACACAAGTTTCCACACATTTTTGTACTTGTAACAAATACAAAATATTGACTATTGTGCCTTTAACTTGTTTGTGAAATACTTCCTGCAAGCTGAAAGCTTTTATATAGTTTATACTGAACCTGGACTCAGCCTAACCCTGAACAATTATTCTGCTCCCACTGCGGAATCATCTTCATTTGGATTTTTATACCTAACTTTTGCTATGAATGTAACCCACGTGATCAATATGTAGCTATTTTGGACCACACCCTATCTCAGCATGGAGAATGTTCACTTCCTGTGATGTTCGGGTTACATTACATGCTAACATGCTAATCAATTCTGCAGCTAGGTCAGCAGGCTACAGGAATTAAAAATCACATTAAAGAGAAAGCAAAAAAACTAAACAAAACATAACAAATCAAAAACACACACACTGACGTCACAGCGAGTAGCCGCGCGAGCCACAGCCCAGGAGTACACTTACCATGTTTACTACACAAACATCAAACACGCCGCCAACTGAATCCACGCGCGGATTCTCAGATTCTCGGATCTCAGCCAATCACAGAGCTCCGTGACGCTACTGCACCTGAGAACCGCTAATGCACGAGCCGCCGGACATCCGCCCGCGCGCACGCGCGCCTCCTCCTCCTCCTCCTCGGGCCCGGTGGCAGAGCCGCGCGAGTTTAATAATCACAGTTAAAGGTCAAAATCTGCTGATATGAGGATGCGCAGGCGCGCGCGCGCGCACACACACGTCAGTTTCATTCACTCACCTACAATCAGACCTGCACGTGTTCAATCAATCAAACAGACTTGCTTCTTCATATTTTCCAAAATTCTGACTGAGTATTTTACAGCTCAGAGTCCCTGCAGCTGATTAAAGGTGTGTGAAAGTACAACTTACAATACATTTATATTAAACATAATCTATAATCTGTGTGTTTATTAAAGAATGATGCCTTTAATTGCACTTTACGAACTCGGATTGGAGGCAGCTGATGAGATTTTAAAAATTGTCAAAAGATTTTAATTTTTATTCTTTATTTTTCTTCTTATTTTGCTAAATGTATCAGAGAAAAGTGTTGAGAGTTTGTTCACACTAGCTGTGTGTATTGTGTATGGCAGGAATACGGCAGTGTTGCGATGGTTCTGTCACACGGTCCAGCCCAATATCCTGTATAATTAAGTACTGATAAATGTAGAACTGATAATTTAAATTAATGAGTAAGATGAACTCAGATGAAGTGTGAAGCTGAAAAGGTGAAACCGTCGTCACGTTCCTGGGGATTTCCCCTCCACGGCCAGGCTGGGAAAACTTCAGAGTTATTATACGCAAGTCAAAGTGTCAATAACGGGTCAAACTCGTACTCGGTTTAAAGTAGAAGCAAAAGGTTTCTACTTTAAAACTACTGAGGGTTTAAAATGAAAATGTAAATGTTTGAGCTGATGAAATGGAGTGCGTTTCACTCGAGTATCTTCCACTCCTGCATGATGTCTCAGATATTTATATCATATTAACGCCTGCTTAATCTCAGACACACAATCAGGCCTACGTGACAATCAGCTCCTTATGTTCACTGCACTGGGACTTTTTCAGAGCTGATAAGAGACAGGAAGTTGTCATCATGTTACAGATAGGGGTGGAGGAAGAGGAGGAGGAGGAGGAAGAGGAGATCAGGTTCAGTGCAGGAGTGAGCACCAAAAATCAAAGCCAAAACCTGTTTCTGAGGTCACATCAAAATGCTCTGGAATTTCTTCTCCAATCACACTAAAGAAACATGAGCCGTGTCACAAACGTCTCCCTATTAACTACTTCCACAGTTAGAACATGATTAATGACGCATTCAGAAGTGGGAACTCTGAACTCATCATTTCCATGCTACAAGTGGGAAAACACACAGACACCTTCATGAGAATGTGTGCTTTATTATGATCATGATTTTATGATGTGTTTACTTTCTCTGTTAGACATATGAGTTGGTTAAATCTATATGTTAATTGATGTAAAGTTTACACTACTATAAACTCATTAAAAGTAGTGAAGTGGTATTTTATTTAATGTGGATGGTGCAAGCTGCCATGCTGATTCAGCATCATGCGCTAAACACCAGGGTTAAGGAGACCTAGGGTTAGGGGTCCAAGTAAGAAATTCCAAATCGAGGTTTTATTTAGTTTTTCCTAGTCGGAGATCCGAAATTCCAAGTCATGAGCTTTAGTTGAGCGCAGAGTAATACAGAGCTCATCAGATCAGAAAGATGTTCTCTCAGATCGACAGAATTCTCAGCACAGTTACTGTAGAACCTTCAGAACAAAGGTTAGCTGTCTGCTCTCTCCACATTCGTGAGCTCACGGACGTCAACGATTAAGCTTTGGGAGCCTTCTGTCAGTGCTGGTTCCCCCGAGCATTCCCGACACAGAAGAGCCTGGTGCTGATTTCAGTACACCTGCCCACATCAATTTCAACAGTTCATTCATGTTCCAGAGGTGATGTTGATCTTCCGATGTCATACTTCATACTTATACGCTGATAGTAGCTACTCTTATTGATAATTATACGGCGGTCCATCGGGGCTAATCTCTAACGACTCACATGAAACCTCGTCATGGAAACTGACCTTCATCAGAACTGAGTTTCCATCAGATTGAGATTCTCCATTAGAAATTTCCGCTTACTAATAAACATCTCCAGAGTTTCAATGCTTATATTAATTATCTTTACATTTATTTAAATCTGGCACTTATGACATCTGTTGTGTAAAATGTGTAGGTGACATCAGGGAACACATCAGAGAAAATATGATGCTGAAAATAGTGTATTAAATATTAAAACAGTAATTTTATATTTACAATGCAGTTTATAATTCAGACATGTGATGGGTGTTTCAGTCCTCCTGCATAAACCTCCACAGCAATAATAATGATAATGATAGATAATGATAATAATAATGAAGTATTGATGTAGGTGCGTGTGTTTGTGTGTGTGCTTCTCACACAGCTGAACAATAGAGCCGTCCCTCACGCCTGTATTGTAAAGCTCCTGGAAGGAAATAATTCATCACTGAACTGAAACTGCATTGGTCTTTTCCATTAGAGCCCAAAGAGAAGGTCACTGTGTGTTTATCGAGACTCAGACGCTGGTGTATTTGCATTTACTGTCGTCTTGTGTACACTCTGAGCGTCAGTGGCAGGGTAATGAGGTTAATGAAGCGCCGGTGTTATGACAGCTGGGCATCAGCTTACTGACTTTGGACTTCTTTTTGTCAGAGCTGTTTGCTTCCCAAATACAGAAACTCTGCTGCTTAATGAAGAGCTCGGAGTGGTGTCCTAATCACCCACACACACACACACACACACACACACACCCACACACACCCACACACACACTGTTTTATTCCACTGAAAGACTGTAAAGGAGCTTTAAACCGAGCCGGTCAAATTTGTGTTTTTCTCTTCTGCAAACCCAGAAAAGGAAAATAAAGTGGAAGTGCCCTTGTTGACGTGTTAAAGGATGTGCTCACTTCCTCTTTAAATCAGAGGCTTCATCTGGACAGCACACATGACCAGCAACATCTCTGTTTACACACAGTGCAATAAAAGGTTATTATAATCCCATTTTCTTCTGACTCAATTAAAATAGAAACCTATAAGGCTGAACATTGTGAACAGATTATCAGCACTCAACAAAATAGCTGCAGGATAAAAAGGCAAAAAACTAAATTAGAAAATGTGTGAAATAAAATTTAAATATACAATGTTTTTAAAAAAAAAAAATTAATTAAAATTTCAAAAACTCAACAATGTATATTTTGTTGAATTTATAAACTGTCCATTACACATCAGATAAACGTTCTGGTCCTCTAATCTGATTGGGCGAGTGGCGTTCAAACACTGCTGATATTTCACAATAACCTGAGCGAGAGGTTTCACTGCATATCAGCGTGCACAACTTCTTAATTCTCAACTGTTACTATGGTAATGTGAGTGACATCATCAGTGGACATGACACTTGATTCTTTTCAGGAATAAAACCCAGAGGAATGTACAAATCGTTGTGAGCTAGCTAACCAGTTAGCCAACATGCTATAAAGTGAGTGTGGCTGCTTCAGGGTCTATTTCTGCTCATGGAGCAAAAATAAACAGAGCATTTTTAGCTGCAGCGCAGTGGGGCAGTGGTGAGCTCTGTCGCCTCACAGGAAGAAGGTTCTGGGTTCGAACCTGCGGCCGACTTTCACCTTTCTGCATGTTCTCTCTGTGCCTGTGTGGGTTTCCTCTGGGTGCTCCGGTTTCCTCCCACAGTCCAAAGACATGCCAATTAGGTCAACTGGCTACTCTAAATTGCCTGTCTGTGTGTTAGCCCTGTGCCAGATTAGCGACCTGCCCAGGGTGTAACCCCGCCTCTCACCTGCAGTCAGCGCTGGGATTGGCTCCAGCGTCCCCTGACAGATCAGTGCTATAGATAATGGATGGACGGATCACAGCTGTGCTCATATTCAGTACAACAGCACGACCTCGAGTGTGATTTTGCTTAAATGATCCACAGCAATCACAGTCGTAAGGCAGGAAGAAAATGAAAAGAAAAGGAAAAGGTTTTAAAGATAGTATTTTTTAGTGATATCGCTGTCAGCTGATGCGCGAGGTTCAAAAAACGTCACGTTATAATTATAAAGATAACAATCAGACTTATAAATAGGTGTTTCTACAGAGTGTAATAACCACATCACACACACACGCACGCTCACACACACGCGCACACACACGCACACCCGATCCGTGGTCCAGTAGAATAACCCCCCGTCCATGAGAATCTCCTCGTCCTTTCCTTCTCTGTCCAGATCCCATTTCCACCAGCCCCAAACAGGAAGTTCCCTGAGGAAGCAGGTGTCGCTCTATTGTTCCTGCTTTTACACTTCCACAATCACGCTGCTCACCGTTCACACTGTCTGACTGATTACACACATCTTTACATGCATACATTCACAGAGACAGCTAATCTTGTTGCCATGGTAAAGGCCTAATAATAATCCTTAACTGATTGGGATTTTTTTGGCATTTACTTATGTCCTGTTTGTGGTTATGGTTTACCTATGTAGGTAGCAAATTAGCTACATTTAGTCACCAGTGGTCATCTAGTGCTGCTTTATATGACTTAAAGGTGGCGTCATGATGGTACACTGACCGCTTCCTCTGATCGACCCGTAACTCAGATGCCGGCGGTGCTGTGACCCGGAGCATGTCTTTTACTCCAGAAGAATTCATTATCTCAGCGCTGAACGTCTGCGACACAAATCACTCACTGCTACTGAGTTAATTGTTTCCCTTACAGTTCTCGCTCTCTCTGAGATCAGGTGAACTCAAACATCTGTGTACTGTACATCACAGCTGTATGCACAGCTGCATCGCTCTCAAAAGAGAAGTCATGTAGCGATGGAGTCTCAGTCTATGATGAGCTAATAATTACTGTTTATAGCAACGGAAAGTTTTTCCACATAGTATTCTATCATCATGTCACTGTTTCCATGCTGAATCTAACATCTGAAAGATAAAAAAAGATTACGATAACTCTGAGATCCAGACCTGTGTGTCCTCAAGTGTAAATATGTACATGTGGGGGTTAAACTTCAGTGTTGAAGAGGATGCTTGGCTCAGACATCCTACATCAGCGCTGTGTGTGTGTGTGTGTGTGTGTGTGTGTGTGTGTGTGTGTGTGTGTGAAGAGCTGCTAAAGCTGCAGGATGTTAGAAAACAAACTGTGAATAAATAGAACAGCTGTCAATTTAAAGTGAAGAAGCACTTTAGAAAAAAGTTAACGGTCATCATTAACCCTCTGGGGCCCAAAGGCATTTCCTTAATTTTTGCATATTTTCTTAAATTTGCCTTTAAAGGCATTTACATATAAGATTATACCTATGTGTTTTCAATGAAAATGTACAGAACACTCTCAGCTCTGTCTGTGATGAGGTCCCACTTGACCTGGAGCAGTGAATGTGAAGTCAGACTTTTCCAAAAACTTTTCAAAAATTTTCTAAAATCACTGCAGCAACTTCAGCAGCTGAAAACGTCTAGCGCTCCGTTTTTACTGCACGTCTCTCGCTGGTGTCTCCAATGTGGGCTGAATGAACTGAAAGTCTTCTTTGCCTCATAATTGCGTATGTAAGTCATGTATGATCTGGCAATAAGATTTGAAAGGGCAGATGCTACAGATTCAGGCAGTGCTTGAACCTTTTCTGCGCTGTGTTAATAGATATTAACAGAAACGCGTGGGCATGTTCAATTTGACACAGGGGTGGGTTCTAAAGCCCCAAAGGGTTAATGTGAGGGTCCCTGCTGGTAATCAGTTTCACTGCTGTAAATGTAAAGCTTAAAGCTGTAAATATGTGGGGGTTTTATTTATTAATCTTGTATTCTTTATTTCTATAAACTCCACGCTGCATGTGTGTGGAAGTCTGATCTGATAAAGTCATGCATTTGTGGCTTTTCTGTGGCTTTAACCTAAAAAACACACTGTAGGGTGAAGAACACACACACACACACACCAGCTCCTGATACACTCTGTGTGTGTGTGTGTGTGTGTGTGTGTGTGTGTGTGTGTTCTTCACCCTACAGTGTGTAATGAGATCAAATGCAGGTTTTACTTATGTTTTGAGTAAAACATGAAACTCATTGGTGTTACCGTTATAGTCTCAGGTTTGGAGATGACATGCTGTTCATCTTCAGTGCACACAAACACACACACACACACACACACGAGCTTTGTTTTCATATGCTCGGAGGTTTTATCTATCAGTGTCTATACACATTTAAAACACGTGTCATTTCTCAGTAATCAGAGAAATGCATTTTGTTTATGTAGCACTTTCCATTAGCGCACACACACACACACACACACACACACACACACACACACACACACACACACACACACACACACACACAC
>JAQQZR010000036.1:29482732-29496019 GCA_030068235.1 Notoglanidium macrostoma | reverse complement strand
ATAGGCGTGTAGGATAGTAACTAGTTTATGAGAGATGCCCATGACGTGACGAATGTTTAAGCAGCTCAAAATCCCGGGCAATTCTAAAACCCTGGCAGGACGCAAGTTCCAGGTCTCAAAAAGAGGAGGGAAAGTCACCCTATACTGCACTTTAGCTAGTTCGCATAACTCATAATGAGACTTAGCTTGCTGTGTTGTTCTTTATTAAATAACTTAAATAAAAAAGTAGAAGAGTGAGCAAACGGCTGTGGTGTAAGGAGAGTAAAACGCCTCAGGATGTGCTGTTACTGGACTTCGCTGCGGGATCAGTAACGCCACAGTGTTGATTCTTTTCCTAAACAGCACATCCTGACGTGTTTCATTGCTTACGCAAAGTGCAGAGAAGTCGTTGGTATGAACCTAACAAGCAGTTTTTGGATGTTTTTCAACTGATTTGTTTTCCACACACACTCCTACAGCGTGATGATGGGCTTCTGTCGTCCTCTCTCGTCCTCTCCTTGTTTCTTTCCCCTTTTTCTTTCTCTTTTAGAGCCGACCTACTAAAGATATTTATATTCTTCCCTTGTCGCTTTCTCACTCCTCCACTCCTCTCTCTGGGATGACCAGACTATTTCTGCTCTCTCTCTCTCTCTCTCTCTCTGTTGCTCTTTTCCCAGCCGAAGTTTTTGAAGGGCACACTTGCTGCTCCAGTTTGGGTTACGAGAACTGCGGCGTTGAAAGGAGGACAAGAAAAGAGAGAGAGAGACAGAGGTGAAGTGAAAGACCTCGCAGTAACGATGCACTGTAATACTAAAATATAGATGTAGTATACCACGTGTTGACGCTGTAACCCTGTCAAACATGCTATGTAAAATATTCAACACATGCAGGTTATAGGAAACTAATCAACAGCTGTGTGGTGTGATGTGATGAGGCAGAGTCACTGTTACCATGGCAACATTGATTTTTTCCTATAATGCCATGTCCTGAAGCACACTTGTGTGTTTTATAATAAATAGGTTCTCTCTTCCTCTGTTGTCTCTTCCCAGAATGCATTGGTTTCACAGTGTCAAATTGTGCGACAATGCAGATGGCTCTGTGTGTGTGTGTGTGTGTGTGTGTGTGTGTGTGTGTGTGTGTGTGTGTGTGTGTGTGTGTGTGTGTGTGTGTGCAAACACAACTCTACCACACTTATGTTCAGCGTTCAGAACTGAGCTGAGATCAGAGCACAGCGTCAGAGTTCTTCTCACAGCCCTGATTAACATCAGCAGTGTTCAGTCCCCACATCATGCAGCTGTTCCTGTGCTTGGTTATATTTGCTGTAACGTACCTGAGAATAGCAACTGACTTGATTCACCAGCATTAAACATAACTTTAAGCAGATTAAAAGCAAGTGTTGTTCATTACATAAATAAAAATTGTAATTATTGAACATTGGCTGTGATATTAGAGGAATAAAACAGCGAGGGAGGTGCTGCTAGAGGAAAGTAATCATCTTCAGGGCGGGAACTCTGCCTCATGACACCACGCTCACATGGCCGCGCTATCTGTGCACTGTCCCTGTGTAAACCAGAAATAAAACCACTCGTACCTCTGCACACACACACACACACACACACACGCACACACACACACACACACACATATATATATATATATACATGCACACATGCAGAGAGTTTTGCGGTGTTATCTTCAGGGACTCTCACGCTAATCAGGGTTAATGCTGAGCTTGCCTTCTCCCAGTGTTTACTTACAAACCTCAGCACAGACACCCAGAGTTACCCCCCACTGTTACCCCTCGCTGTTACAACTCACTGATACCCTGCACTGTTACTTGCACTGTTAACCTGCACTGTTACTTGCACTGTAACCCCATAGCTCCAAACACACACTGCCCTAACTCAGTGCGCGTGTGTGCGTGCGTGTGTGTGTGTTCGTGTGTGGCTGTGTGTGTGTGCGTGCGTGTGTGTGCGTGCGTGTTTGCGTGTGTGGCCGTGCGTGTGTCCATGCGTGTGTGTGTGTGTGTGTGTGTGTGTGTGTGTGTGTGTGGGGCTGGATCTCTCACAGTGTGTGCCTTGCTAACACTACATCTTAGTGAGTTATAATATCTTTTAAAGTTAGTGTTTCCCATTAAACAATTGCGAGGTTATTACAGCTGTGTCCACATGTGTGTACGGTGGCTGTCAGGTGCCCATATTGTTCTGCCAAGTACCTCCATCCACACTCCTTGTTTTTTCTGTACTAAATAATAAATATGATCCTCCATTTTTCAAAATTTGGCTTCTCACACTTGTTATTAAGTGTTTATTTCTGCAATGAACAAAATTATCTGCCTACAGAATAAGAAAATGTCGCGCTTTCCGCCCTCCCTACAAGAACTACTCGAGTGGACACTCTACACATTGCTACAGCAACGGCGTCGAACGCGCGGACATCTACATTCGGGGTCAAAGTCCCACTTCCGGGTCGTGGGATATAAACACGGAAATCCCGGACTATTCTTCGCTCGTTCATGAATTCTAGCATGATTCATGCTACTAGTTCTACGATTTTTCACGAGCGTATTTCCTCTCGGAATTATCCTGGTTCGCGTTTCCCGGCTACGGTCTGTTTTGGCGTTTCATTCCAAATGCCCGGTTTTATTTCCGTTATTGTGTTTGAACGTTTTAGTTCCGCGTTTGATCTCCCGCTGGACTTACTGCATCACACTCCGATCCACGCTCCGACTTCGCTCGTGCCGGGGCACGCGTCGGATACTCGGCGCCAGCACCTCATAGACTGCTCCCTCTCTGCCTTACTGCTACCCGCGCTGCATCTGCCCGGACTACATTCGTCGCTTCCACCTCCAACCATTCCCCGGTAAGACTATTGGCTCTCTCCATTCGTGCACGCCGCTGCACTTGTGGTTTCAATCACCTCGTCCCACCTGAACGTTACAGCATGAACGAGCCCTCGGAGACCACAGCAGCCATGAAAGAGCTCCGGACCATGATGGGCCAGCTAATGAGCACAGTACAGCAGCAACAAGCTATGATACAGGGATTTATAAGATCAATGCGCCCAGCTAGCCGGGATGGTTCAGAAGCTTCAGACTCCCACGCCATCGGCAGCCACAGCACCCGCACGCCTACCTAGCCGGACCTTAGCCTCCGCACCTCAGCCAGGCGTGACCGCACTCGCCCCTCCACCCGTTTTCACTGGTGATCCTGATGCCGTGCAGGGATTTATCACCCAGTGCACTTTAATCCTGCGCCTCCAAGCCCCTCAGTTCCTGAACGAAGAAGCGAAAGTCGCATATGTTATCACATATGATAACATATGGTTTTTGGCCAGTGCTCGCCTCAAAAGACGGCCACCCGCCGTCTCTTCCAGATCTCAAAGGAGAAGCGATCCGTTCGTGACTACGCCATCGAGATCCGTACGCTGGCTATCCAGAGCCGCTGGACTGACGTTTCACTCGTCCCGGCCTTCTACCACGGCCTCCAGGAGGACATCACGGATGAGCTAATGTACAGAGACTGGGGCATGGATCTAGATAGACTCATCCGACTGGCACAAGACGTTGATGAAAGGCGACGCGAGAGGAGGCGGGAGAGTAAGAGATCTCGGGAACCTTTCAGGACCCCGTTCCGTGCCGTACCATCTCTCCCAGAAGCACCGACTCACTCTGAGAATTGTTCTGAACCCATGCAGGTCGGCCGCTCTCGCCTCACTAGGGATGAACGAGCGAGACGTTTCCAGGAAGGGTTATGTTTATACTGTGGACAGCCTGGTCACCTCATCACCTTGTGCCCCATCCGACCAAGAAATCCTAGGACGGGAAACCCCAGCGCATATCAGGCCACGGGGCAGCATTGATAGGCGTCATACTACCCCAAGGCCCCGTGGACTGATGTGAAGTTCCCATCTCTCTCACCTGGTCCTCCAATCCTAACCCGCCACTCCAATCCAAAGCTCTCGTTGATTCTGGTTCCGCTGTCAATCTCATCGACCGGTCCCTGGTCCAACGCCTCCAGATACCTCATCGCACCTGCCCCTCAGCTCGGCCGGTTACTGCTCTAGATGGACGACCACTAGGGAGGGGTTGTCTTGACGAAATCACGGAATCCTTGCATCTTCTATCTCTGGGTAATCATCACGAACTTTGTTCATTTTTTCTCATTGACATACCCAATGAACCCATTGTATTGGGCTACCCCTGGTTGGCCAGCCATCAACCACAGTTCGACTGGGCAAAGGGGAAGTTAAACCACTGGGGCCAACCCTGCATGGGTCACCTATGAGAGCCTCCAGGATTTACCAGCCCCTATTACCAACTTCACCCCTGCTCTTACAGAGAATACGAGCATTGGAGAGGGTTCCGCTGAGATGACTTTGGTACCTTCTGAATACCACGACCTCGCCCAAGTATTCAGCAAGAGTCGCGCCTCCTCACTACCACCTCACAGGGAATTTGATCTAGCCATCGATCTCTTACAGGGCAGCACCCTTTCCAGGGGGCGCCTATACTCCCTGTCTAAACCTGAAACCCGGGCCATGGAGGAATACATCTCCGAAGCACTCGCCCACAGCTTGATCAGAGCCTCTACTTCTCCCGCGGCTGCTCCATTCTTTTTCGTGGCCAAGAAGGATGGCTCTCTTCGGCCATGCATCGACTATCGCAGGTTAAATCAGGTCACTATCAAGAACAAATGTCCTCTACTGCTGATGAACTCCGCCTTTGAACGTCTCTCGGGTGCTTCCGTGTTTACTAAACTCGACCTTCGCAATGCTTACCACTTGGTCCGTATCCGTGAGGGCGATGACTGGAAAACAGGATTCATCACACCCAATGGCCACTACGAGTACTTGGTGATGCCGTTTGGCCTCTGTAACAGCCCAGCGGCCTTTCAAGCCTTGGTGAATGACGTCCTGCGGAACTTTTTGGGACATTTTTATTCGTTTACCTAGACGACATCCTTATTTTCTCCACCAACCTCGAGGCGCATCGCCTACATGTTCGACAAGTCCTCCAGCGCCTCCTTCAGCACCAGCTCTTTGTTAAGTTGGAGAAGAGCGTATTTCACACTACCGCCACATCCTTCCACGGATTCATCATCTTGCCTCAAGGGATATCCATGGACCCGGCTAAGACTACCACCATCACCCAGTGGCCCATTCCTAGGACCATCAAACAGCTGCAACGCTTCCTGGGCTTCGCCAATTTCTATCGATGCTTCGTAAGGAACTATAGCTCGGTGGCCCATGCCCTCACGTCCTTGCTTCGAGGTAAGCCTGGATCACTACTCTGGACCAAGGATGCCCAGGCAGCCTTCGATACTCTCAAAGCTCGATTTGTCTCTGCTCCTATCCTCACTCACCCGGATCCCACAAGGCCTTTTGTCATGGAAGTGGATGTCTCATGCAATGGAGTGGGAGCCATTCTGTCTCAGACATCTGCCGCAGATAACAGACTCCACCCCTGCGCTTACTTCTCCCGGAAACTCAGCCCCACAGAACAGAGGTACGATGTAGGTGACCGGGAACTACTTGCCGTCAAATTAGCCTTGGAGGAATGGCGCCACTGGTTGGAGGGGGCCGACCATCTGTTCCTCATCTGGACGGATCATAAGAACCTGGAGTATCTCTGCGAAGCCCGACGTCTCAACCCCCGACAAGCCAGATGGGCCCTGTTTTTATCTAGGTTCCGATTCACCATCTCCTACCAGCGGGGATCCAAGAATGGCAAACCTGATGCGCTCCTGCGTCTCCACTCGCCGGATGACACCCCTGATTCCCCATCTACCATCCTGGATAAGAGGTGCATAGTGGGTCAGGTTCAATGAACCCTCCTGGAGGCGATTCGCCGAGCGCACGAATCCGAACCACCTCCAGGTGACACCCCTCCCAACACCACCTTTGTGCCTACTACTCTCCGTCCCCGTGTCCTTCGATGGGGCCATGAAGAGAATCTGGCCGGCCACCCAGGACATCTACGCACCTTGGAACTAGTGCAACGACACTTTTGGTGGCCCTCCATCAAGGAAGACGTACGGGTCTACGTCCAAGCCTGCTCCATCTGCGCCCACAACAAATCCGACAATAGACGCCCTCAAGGTCTCCTCCAGCCCCTTCCCATTCCCTGACGCCCTTGGTCTCACATATCCCTAGATTTCATATCGGGTCTCCCCCGCTCCCACGGGAACACAGTTATCTTAGTGGTAGTCGATCGGTTCTCCAAGTCCGCCCGTTTTGTCACCCTCTCGACGTACCCCATGGTTCAGCAGACAGCAAACGCGATTATTAGGGAGGTGGTGAGATACCAGGGTCCTCCTATGGACTTACTAACCGACCAAGGTCCCCAGTTCATCGCCCGGTTCTGGCGTCTATTCTGGAGGCAGCTGGGGGTGGACGTCAGTCTCACATCTGGATATCACCCTCAATCTAATGGTCAGACTGAACGGATCATCCAAGAACTCATCAAATATCTCAGGTGTTCCTGCTCTTCTCACCCCTCCACATGGTCTAAGCATCTCCTCATGGCGGAACTAGCCCACAATCAACTCTACACCTCTTCCACTGGGATGTCACCTTTCGAGGCTGTCACAGGGGTCGCTCCTTCCTTGTTCCCCGACGGCGAGGTCCCCGGCCCCGTTCCCTCTGTCAACACCGCCGTTAATCATCTCCATCGAATTTCGGCCCAGGTCCGTCGGAATCTCAAAGCGTCCAGGACTGCCACCAAATGCCGGGCTGATCGCCGCCGCCGTACAGCTTTGGTTTATCACTCCAGAGATCGGGTGTATGTATCCGTTAAAGGACTCTAGGGAACGTCGGGCAATCGCAAACTGGGGTCTCGTTATGTGGGTCCGTTCAAGGTGGTCCGTCGCATTAACCCCATCTCGTACCAACTGGCCGTTCCACGTACCCTCCGCACCAGCCCAGTGTTCCACGTCTCTCACCTTCGTAAAGCCTTCTCCTCCCCATTGTCCACGCCCGCCACTGAACCTCCACCTCCTCGGGACATTGATGGAGAACCGGCCTACACGGTTAGCAAGTTGCTGGAGGTCCGTCGCCGTGGGAGGGGATATGAATTTCTAGTGAATTGGGAGGGCTATGGTCCTGAGCACTGGTCCTGGGTTCCTCGCCGGGACATTCTCGACCCTGCCCTCATTCAGGAATTTTATGACTCCAGACCTGACTTGGCTGGGCCGTCGGGAGCCGGCCCCTCGAGGGGGGATTCTGTCGCGCTTTCTGCCCTCCGTACAAGAACTACTCGAGTGGACACTCTACACATTGCTACAGCAACGGCGTCGAACGTGCCGACATCTACATTCGGGGTCAAAGTCCCACTTCCGGGTCGTGGGATATAAACACGGAAATCCTGGACTATTCTTCGCTCGTTCATGAATTCTAGCACGATTCATGCTACTAGCTCTATGCTTTTTCTTTTTTATCCTGGTTCGCGTTCTGCTGTCTGTTTTGGAGTTTCATTCCAAATGCCCGGTTTTATTTCCGTTATTGTGTTTGCACGTTTTAGTTCCGCGTTTGATCTCCCGCTGGACTTAGTGCATCACACTCCGATCCACGCTCTGACTTCGCTCGTGCCGGGGCACGCGTCGGATACTCGGCGCCAGCACCTCATAGACTGCTCCCTCTCCTCTTAAAATGTTAAGTTTAACAATGTAGACTTCTGTTACAGTCATATGTTTGCTTTATTGTAATCTCGTAGCAGGCAGATTCACTCACTAAGGTATTATGTTTCTGCTCAGCCTGGTGTTATTTCATAAACCATCATGATGCACAGAAGTGTTCATTATGATCAGAGTTACAGCCAAATGTTGAATGCTGGACTGGTAAATTATTTATTTATTTATTTATTTATTTTAATTGTGATTTGTAATCTGTAATCATTAATATGTTTTGCGGCTCCGTTGAGCCTGTTGTCTGGTGGAGACGAGAAAACCGCTGATGTGACAAAGTGAACCTGCAGGTTTGTTGTTTTTACTCTTCGTCCTCATAACAACTTCCTGCTCACATAAACAGTGTTTCTGAACATATCTCCCTCCACATGAAAATGAGGGCATAATAATAACACAGAGAGAAATTAAACTGCAAACACCAGATTACTGTGCACTTCAGAGTCTTCACCTTCATAACACACGCTAAACACACGCAGCAGATTTCACGCCCTCACGTCTCTCTCCCGTCTGCGTGAAATCCCCCAGCCTGAAGCGGCGTGTTCCCATAGAGAGCGGCGTAACGTTTGTCCTGTGTCTCCGTGACAGGAACCCTGGGTGCCGAAAGATTTACCGATTAACAGAGACGACTTGAGACTACACACACACACACACACACACACACACACCGTGTGAGAGCTGATGGCAGGATTAAACTCTATTACAGGGACAAAGCACCAAGACACAGCCCAGCCCCTCACTCGCCCATCTCCATGGCAACTAATCGGGAAAAAGATCAAAGCATTTTCTCCTTATTATTATTATTTTATACGATCCGTAAGACACGGAAAACATTTACACAACATGAGAGTACAGCTAATTACACATTCTCCAGCAACCAAGACCAATTAGTCATCTCCCAGCGGTGTCACATTCGTTTCTCTCACACTTGTATGTGGTGAATGAAGCAGGAGAGACAGACACAACTCATCTGGTTCAGACTTTAAACCAGACGACTCATCACACACACTCTCACACACAAACACACACACACACACACTTCCTGCTCTATCTCTGTTCAACATCTCTGAGCGTGTTTAGGTTTGCAGGGTTCTCATCCTGAGTGATGTGAGTGTTTGAACACACACTCGTCTCCCACACTCACTGCGGTTTAGAAGTACCCTCATAGTGCGCACTTCATACAGTGTGTTATTTTGTGTGTGTGTGTGTGTGTGTGTGTGTTTAAGGTTATTATGTCAAGTCCAGATGTAACAGAACATACAGACTTTGTGTTCCCCTCTATTGAAAGGCAAACACCCTGAATCCTGCAAGCCCACGGCAGGACAGGTGTCTGTGCGTATGTGTGTGTGTGTGTGTGTGTGTGTGTGTGTGAGGATTCCGGGTGTCGTTATGGGTGAACAGAAACATCTTTGGCATTACAAACTTTTCCTGACAGCTTAACATGCTGCAGTTAGCTCCATGTGAGGGGAAGCTGGGAGGTCACTGCAGATGTTAGAGCAACATGACATTCTCGCCCTGTGTGTGGGTGTGGGTGTGGATGTGGGTGGGGGGGTGGTGTGGGTTTAGCGAGGTTCTCTGTAGGCTTGGGATGATTTGCTGATGGATTCCAGTTCTCCCAATAGCTACGGAGTCCGATGATTTAAATGTCTGTTCGAAATCGCGGCGTCTGCAGCTCCGACAAAAGATTAACAAAAATAAATCATGTTCTGTCTCGTAATGTGTGTTTGCCTAATAACCTTCATAACCTGCTGTCCTGACTCGAAGATCTTCCTCCGAAGGATCTAATCTTATCTTCCCGTGTTCGTGCTGCTGAACAGATAAAGCCGTGAAAGCCTTCCCTCTCAAAACACGAGCAGAGTTTAATTAAGGAAAAGAAACAGCGTGTTGTTTATCACTGTACAGTTTAGCGAGTCTCTCTGCTGCTGGTCACCTCACAGCGCATGCCTTCTGCTTTATATCAGCTTATTTCCATTTTATAACGAGTTTACTTACAGCTAATTACTTACAGTTATGTGTTTATTTACAGTCCAGACGGCAGGTCTGTAAGCACTCCTGAGCGGAGCAGCTAGCAGTGTCTCCTTACTGTGTCATTAGCATCTTTGATGAGACATATGAGCCTCAGTGTCTTGATGTTTCTACTGTCACGCGGTGACATGACAGCTGTGTAAGATTTTCCTGTCGGTTTCATCTGTGTGTGTTGTGTTATTATTTACAGCAGGTGTTTGCGTTCTCGGTTGATTAACGCAGCAGAAGTCCCTCCTCAGACAGGTTTCTGTTCAGCTGATCAGTCAGGTGGAATCAGGTGTGACTGCTGAACGTTTGGGATGAAAACCACATCGGCTCCTCCTATAACGTTCCTGTAAAAGCTCAAATCTATACTCAGAACCTCACCATGATTTAAGACTCAAAACGGAAAATAATCCACAGCTGCTTTTCATTTTAACAAGTAGAATCTATTTTCAGTTTTTGGTTTGATGAAGTATTAATTTTTGCATTTCAGGTCACACAGATGGTTTTCTAGTTGTAGAGTTTGTTAATAAGAGTCCTGATTCTCCATCACTTCTCATTTACTCACCTCCTGGTCACAGTACTGACCTGTAAGTGTGTGTGTGTGTATGTGTGTGTGCAGCAGGAAACACAGAAAAACACTCAGACTGTTGGAAAACTTCTCATGTCATTTCCTCACAGCGTCGTTCCGATGTCGCGTCTGTTTAATATCAGAACCGAATCAGAATCGTGACGACGCAAAGCAGAAGAGCAGAAAGCGGGATGTGGCATGAGTCAGAGCTCAGAGTTTCATCTGAGACTTTCTAATGAAGAAAACCTCAGTCTGATTAGTTGGATTAGATTTTCATTCAGGAGATTCTCTTCACCAGCACTTCTGCTCAATGCAATAAAACCTTGTGTAGATATTTAAGGCTGTGGAGGCTTTAGTGTTTAAAATGTGTGTGTACAGCGTGGTTACTGAGTCTGTTGCCCATATTGAGATGTTCCTGTGAGTCACTCCGACAGCCCTGTAGCGGGAATTTACAGTCAACTCCGCGTCAGGGCCTGAAACACCGGGATATTTTCACACACAAGTCATGCATCAAACAACATCAAGCAGAACTGCACAGTGACTGACAGGAACTGCGGGGAACGATGGATAATAGACGGATGAGTTCTCCTCAGGGAGGTCTTTCGCTCCCAGTTTTGAATTGCTGAGTTAAAGAACTCATAAGAGCCAGTAGACGGACGGACGGACGGACGGACTTTCTTGATGCCCTAGGGGAACTTTGAGAATGAAGTGCACACCAAGCACCAGCAAAATGCTAACATAACTAATTCATTCTTTGGCTCGTCCAACAGTTTTTTGCAGGCAAACAGGTGTATGTGTATTTGTACGCTAATCTGTGTGTGTGTGTGTGTGTGTGTGTGTGTGTGTGTGTGTGTGTGTGATTGCAGCGTGTAACTGTAACCTCCACGCCCGGCGCTGCAGGTTTAACATGGAGCTGTATAAGCTGTCAGGGAGGAAGAGTGGAGGCGTGTGTCTGAACTGTCGCCACAACACGGCTGGACGCCACTGTCACTACTGCAAAGAGGGCTACTACAGAGACATGAGCAAAGCCATCACTCACAGGAAGGCCTGCAAAGGTACCTGTCTGTCTCTCTGTCTGTCTGTCTGTCTGTCTGTCTGTCTGTCTGTCTCTCTCTATCCGTCTCTCTCTCTGTCTATCTCTCTGTCTGTCTGTCTCTCTATCTGTCTCTCTCTCTCTATCCGTCTCTCTCTTTGTCTATCTCTCTGCCTGTCTGTCTCTCTATCTGTCTCTCTCTCTGTCTGTCTGTCTCTCTATCTGTCTCTCTCTCTCTATCCATCTCTCTCTCTGTCTGTCTGTCTGTCTAGTTAACCGGTAACTCGCAGAAAGGCAAAGGTACCTGTCTGTCTCTCTCTCTGTCTGTCTGTCACTTCTAAGGAATTCCTGCATTTGCTCTCCATGTGGTGTGTGTGTGTGTGTGTGTGTGTGTGTGTGTGTGTGTGTGTGTGTGTGTGTGTGTGTGTGTGTGTTATGCAGGGTGGCATTGACAGAATAAAGGTAAATAAGTGGAGGTGTGAAGTGAGTGCTCTGTAGCTCCGATGAGTGAGAGGACTCGGGATGGGGGGAAGAGGAGGGAAAGGGGTGAAGGAGTAAAGAGACAGGAACTAAATCCTTGCAGGTGTGAAACTGACTGATAAGACACACTCTACACACACTCAACACACCGACACACACTCAACACACTGACACATACTCAACACACTCAACACACTGACACACACTCAACACACCGACACACTCTACACACACTCAACACACCGACACACACTCAACACACTGACACATACTCAACACACTCAACACACTGACACATACTCAACACACCGACACACTCTACACACACTCAACACACCGACACACACTCTACACACACTCAACACACTGACACACACTCTACACACACTCAACACACTGACACACACTCAACACACACTTAACACACCGACACACACTTAACACACCGACACACACTCAACACACCGACACATACATAACACACGTTCAAGACACACTCAACACACCGACACACACTCAACACACCAACAAACACTCAACACACAGTCAACACACCGACACATACTCAACACACACTCAACACACCAACACACACTCAACACACCGACACATACATAACACACATTCAACACACTGACACACTGACACACACTCAACACACACTCAACACACAGACACACACTCAACACACCGACACACACTCAACACATACTCAACACACCGACACACACTTAACACATTCAACAAACCGACACAAACTCTATACACTGACACACTCAACACACCAACACACACCGACACACACTCAACACACACTCAACACACCGACACACACTCAACACGCACTCAACACACCGACACACACTCAACACACTGACACACACTCAACACACCGACACACTCAACACACCGACACACACTCAACTCACCGACACACTCAACACACACTCAACATAGACTCAACACACCGACACACACTCAACACACCGACACACACTCAACACACCGACACACACTCAACACGCCAACACACACTCAACACACCAACAAACTCAACACACCGACACACACTCAACATACACTCAACACACGGACACACACTCAACACACAGACACACACTCAACACACCGACACACTCAACACGCCAACACACACTCAACACACCAACACACTCAACACACCAACACACTCAACACACCGACACACACTCAACATACACTCAACACACCAACACACACTCGACACACTGACACATACTCAACACACACTCAACACACCGACACACACTCAACACACACTCAACACACCGACATACATAACACACATTCAACACACCGACACACTGACACACACTCAACACACAGACACACACTCAACATACACTCAACACACCGACACATACTCAACACACCGACACACTCAACACGCCAACACACACTCAACACACCAACACACTCAATACGCCAACACACACTCAACACACCAACACACTCAACACACCAACACACTCAACACACCGACACACACTCAACATACA
>JAQQZR010000036.1:29453070-29466383 GCA_030068235.1 Notoglanidium macrostoma | reverse complement strand
CATCAACATCATCAACAACACCATCAACATCAACACCAACAACACCATCAACATCAACACCAACAACACCATCAACAACACCAACAACACCATCAACATCAACACCAACAACATCAACACCAACAACACCATCAACACCAACAACACCATCAACATCAACACCAACAACATCAACACCAACAACAACATCAACACCAACAACATCATCAACATCAACACCAACAACACCATCAACATCATCAACAACACCATCAACATCAACACCAACAACACCATCAACATCAACACCAACAACACCATCAACATCAACACCAACAACACCATCAACAACACCAACAACACCGTCAACAACACCATCAACATCATCAGCAACACCAACAACACCATCAACATCAACACCAACAACAACACCATCAACATCAACACCAACAATGCCACCACCACCACCCACGCCATCATCATCATCAACAACAACACCACCCACAACACCACCATAAACACCACCAACACTGTAGATAATCACCAACAATCTGGAGATATCCATCACGCAGGTTCTGAAATAGAGTATCTGTCCTGCAATCTATTTGTATTTATTTTTGGACACCAAACGGTTTTTTTTAACACTTCACAGGTCACTAATTCCCCCCCGCTAACCTCCCGTTGTGCCTCGGCGACCCCTCCCCATGCCCGCCGCCACCTCCCTGGTGCTGAACCAATAAACGCGAAAAGTTCAGATGGACCCCGGGGTCGAGGGAGGAAGGGCCGAAGGGGTCGAGTAGACGCGAGGGTTGAGTTGACAAGGTCCCGCGGTGGCACTTTGACAGCACAGAATGGGGACGTGACGGGGAGAAATTAGCATGGCGCTAAAAAAAGGAAAGCTCTGGGTGGCTTCAATGGTGCTGAAGGTCTGCCATCAGAGCAAGGGAGGGTCCAGACATGCAGAGTGCAGGACCTTTTGTCTGTTGCTTTTCTAAAAAAATGAAGCATCTATTAGAGTCACACAACGTGACGAGGGCAGATGGGTTCGAGCGTGAAGCATGGGCTGGCAGATAGATGAGCTGTTTAGAGGAGTGTCACACTCTGTCTTTTCTTTTCGTCTTTTATTTCTCTGGTAGAATGCATTCCTCTAACTCTCTCTCTCTCTCTCTCTCTCTCTCTAACTCTCTCTCTCCCCTGAGAGCAGACTGTGACTCTTACTGCAAGGCATCTAAAGGGAAGCTGAAGATCAACATGAAAAAGTACTGCAAGAAAGATTATGGTGAGTTGTAAAGGTTGGCACACACACACACACACACACACACACACACTCACACACACACACACACACACACACACACACACACACACACACACACACACACACACAGCTACATCTATATTCTTGAAGATCCCTAGGGCGCCCTCCATTGTAGTGATGGCTTACTCGGGACTTTCAAGAAGAAAGTCAAAGGGATGAAACAGAAGGAAAGGCCATCAGCGCAGGGCTTAGGGACGGACACGGCGCTGACGGACAGCACAGCAGGTATTTAAGCCCAAAGCGGATCAAGTCAAGGGAAGTGTGACGGACAGGAGGGAGCAGGGTGCTAAGAGTAGATCCTCATTAAGGGAAGAGCAGCATTCCTGAAGCCAGCAGGCATTCTCTCCTCTCTGAATGGAGCAGATGTGCAGCTCCTCCGTCCCTCCCAACTCGCTCCGTCTCATCAGTCAAGCGAGACACAGAGGAACTTAAAGAGCTTAGCGGCGCTAATGACAGCCAGCTTGTTGATTCATTTGGACTGACACCCTCGACATCTAAAGTTCTTTAAACAAAGGACAAAACCTTTATTAAAAAAAAAGACAAACTGTTTACTTTAATAACACAAAATAAAGCAGCAGTTGGTTTTCTGTACCCTGGCTTGGGTATATTCTGTAAAGACTTTTATTCTTTTGTCGTTTTTATCCTTTTCAGCGTCTCTTCAGGTTATGGATCCTTAAAGAGTGTAGAGTAATGTGCGTCAGTGCACTGTGCCGAAGCGTTAGTGTTAAACACAGCAGTAATCTTTATCAAGAGATAAAGAAATAAAGGAAGACAAAGTGGCATACACAATCACCTTCCATACAAATGATGGTGAATATCCACCACGCTTCTGAAAAGTGCTCATGTAGATGCAGTAGGATGATGTCATCTGAAAGCGCCAGTCAAACACAGACGCATCATGCTTTATCAAATCTTTTTATTCACACCTCAGCTTTTTTCAGCTGTAATTCACATGTTTTTGAATCTCTAGCATGGCTATTCAGCTTTACATCTGAACATCAGTACAATTTAAAAATATTCAAATAAAAACCAGTAACACCAGTAACTACAGGGGTGATGAGTGAAGAGCAAAGTTTCCTCCACGCCTGGCACGCGCCGTCCCACAGCACGCATCCCACCAGCTCGCTCTCTCTCTCTCTGTCTGCATTCGTTCCTCTTCATCCATCTAAAAGCCGGACACACACACACACACACACACACTCAGGGTGAGCACATTACCTTCAGCCCATTTCCCTGATTAATACGGCTCCCGCAGAGTCAGCTCCATCGGCCGTCTCTCAATTACGAAGCCTTGGCGTTTTTCCTGCCGCCCCACTGCGGCTCGCCCCGTCTCCTACACACCTATTAAACCTAATCCACTTTCCCTCGGCTCCCGCGCCGTCAGGGGGCTTTGTGCGCTAACACACAGGGCCGAGCCGAGCGTCCGACTTCAGGACGGAGTGGGACGAGCCTCCTCGGAAAAGGCGTCGGAGAGGAGCTGATGTTCAGATCTCCAGCCGAGCCACAGCTGCGTCCAGTCTGTTAACGCCGCGCTGCAGTCACGAGCCGCCAACACACACACACACACACACACACACACACACACACACACACACGCACACACACACACACACACAAACACACACACACACACACACACACGCACACGCACACACACACACTCACATACACACACACACACGCACACACACATCAAGGTTTACAGTCATCTGTCACTGTGAAACATCAACACTTACGCAGCCCACAGAGAACCGAATACGCACTTAGATTAATGAAGAGGAAGAATAGATGTATTTTTGCTTATACAACTTTTTAAAGTTTTTTTTTACAGAGAAATTAGAAATTATTAATTCCCAAGTAGAAAAAAAGGACATAAAAACTCAAATACAAATGAAAGGAAAAAAAAGAACAATAATAATCTAATAATAATAATCTATAATCTAAAAATGTAAAAGAAAATTAACAGGGAAAACTGCATGTATTGGACATCAGCATGCAAATATTTATTATAGTTCTGTGTAATTTGGAATATTATTATTTATTATAATTCAGTAATATGACATCATTACTTACTTACATCATTACATACTTCAAAGTTTATTACAATCTACTATTAATATTGTATGAAGTTGTTGTTGTCCATCTGTACAGCTCTGTGATTGGATGATTTCTGTCTCATTGTTAGTCACATTAAATATGCAATACACACACACACACACACACACACACACACACACACACACACACACACACTTGAAACGCTATAGAGTGTATCAATATGAATGTAAGCAATAAATAATAAAGTAGCTATAGAACCTTCAAGGTGACTGCAGGATGAAGAGCGCCTCCATCAGGTCACCAGGAGAAATACAGAGTCCTATAACACTCATCCTGCTGACTGACTCACTGTGTGTGTGTGTGTGTGTGTGTGTGTGTGTGTGTGTGTGTGTGTGCGTGTGTGTGTGTGTGCGTGTGTGTGTGTGTGTGCGTGTGTGTGTGTCTGGCAACTGTGACTGATGAATGAAATAGGAAGATAGAGAAATGTATTTGTGTGTGTTATCATATTTATCATTTATCCATTTATTCTTAAAAATGCGGAGAATCATTGAAACCCATTACATGACAAAATATATTATATGTTTTCCTCCATAACATCCACACCAAAAACTCATGGAAATCCATGGAACCATGGATAGCATGCAGATTAGTGCACACAACAAAAACACACTGCTTTATTAGTGATCAGATAGCATTGTAGTGTTTATTCTAGCTGTGGCTACAGACTCCCTAATTTATTAAACAGCCTGCTTTAACATGCAGTCAGTTTATCATCTTGTGTGGAGTTTAATGAAATTCAAAATCCCATGTGAATATACATTTATAAAATGTTTATACAGTATAAACAGTGTAATCAGGTTTAATATTACTTTCTATAAACATTATCTTACATTATGTTAACGTGACATTTAATTGGGCGGTACTGTCAACTCCACAATCATTGGCATAAATATTTCATGAATATTTAAAAATAGCAATATGGAAAATAAAGGGATGGTTTATATTTTTATTTCAATACATAAATTTAATATTAATTGAATACAACAATTAATGTGATAACATATACTGATTGACCGCTTTATTAGGAATACCTATGCAATTGCAAAGATTAGTCCATATGCCACAAGATTTGATGTGTCGTGCATACTGATATGCCTTTCTGCTGACTATGGTTCCAAAAAGTGGTTATATGTGTTACTGTAGCCTACATTCAGTTTGACCAAGTCTGTCAAGTTTGGCAGTTTGACCAAGCCATTGTCCTTTGATCTTTCTCATCAGTAAGGTGGTTCCACCCACAGAACTGCTACTTACTGAATGTTTTTGTTCTTCCATGCTATTCTATGTAAAATATACAGTTGTGTAAGGAAATTTAACCAAATTAAGGGAAATTGAATAATATCTCAGAATTATTACATAATCTTAATTCACTAATCCATTCATCAAATTAGATTGTCATATTAATACTGCAGTGAAAATCCTCTTACTGCACAGTTAAAAGGAATTCCATTTTAACTAAGAAGAAAAAAAATAATAATTTAAAGCTTTGCAACAGAGCTAATCTGAGAAATCATGAGAAAAGCAAACACAGAGTCACAAATCTTTATAACACACAGTGATTTCATGCTAATATTTGAGGTTTACATTAGTGTGCCTCCTTACATGCAAATATACACAAACTCAGGGGCTTTTTTTCCCTCCTTCCAAAATGCACTGGTTTCTCATGAATTTGTAAATGCTCCTGAAAACTATTTAATTTTAATAAATTTATATCGAACAATAAGCCTGGAATCTGAAAAGTAACTTTTACTGAAAAACATATGCACAGATAATGCACAGAGTATGTAGGAATTCTGAATGATTATTGGGACCATTAGGACTCAAAAAAATAAAATAATAAAATAACCATTCGGATGTCTCACCATGTTTGTGTGGGTTTTCCACTTTCTGCAGTTTCCGTATACTTGCTGTAAACATGCCAGTACCTGGATTGCCCAAACGTGTGAATGTGTCTCACACCTATCACAAGAACACCCAGTGTTCTCAGTCGAAGAAGATAGTGACTAAATGTTCTTTTCTGATAAAAAAAAAAAATCACATAAATAGGACTCAAGTCAAATGAGAGTCCTCGATTGAAGCTACATTGGTACTTACTTATATTCAAGTATCCAGAAAAGTTGATTATTCGCCAATCTCTCCATGGTTTTGCAAAAGCAGCTTGTCAAAGCAACTGGGCAATACCTATTAGCCATTTTCTGCCAAACTGTGTAAAAATTGTTCCTCCTGGAACAATGACGTAGCGGTTGTTTTCACAAAAACATATTGTGCTTCAAAACAAAATATGCTGTTCACGAACCCCATTTACACTTGGTATTAAAATGTGTCTTGGGTGATCTGATCACAACTGGACAGCGCTAAATACAAGTGTAAACAACTTCCAAGACGCAGTCAAGGTACATTCAGTCAAACCACTTGGTGAGGTGGTCACGGACGCATTTGACCACATACCGTAGTTACCGCATTCTGTAGTATAAATGTTAATGAGTCCTGATGCATCCCTGACACAGACATAACAGGAAAATACATCATTAATGCTGGATGTGGTGGTTGTTTTGGTGACAGTGCAGCACACTAAAACAAATGGAGAGGGGCACCGGTGTACATGGTTGGAGTGTAAGAAAATAATGAAGGTATGTTGCAGGTTTAACATTTTAACATATCTGTGTGTGGGGACCTTTGACCTTCTAGCGAAAGTGATGTAGGCTGTAATGAAATTTGAACAAAAGTAGACAGATGGAAACCTTGGAGACACATGATAAACGGCAATGTAAACGTAAGTAAATGCATGTTTATTCCTGTAGAGGACGAAGTGTCTCGGCTGTCCATTTATGACCTAATTGCACAAGATGAATTTTAAAACCAAGTGTAAACAGGGCTACAATCTTTACCACAATCAAAATCTAAAGAGAACAAAGCCTTATTTTTAATTGGTTGTCCTTTTCTGCCAATGTGAGTGAGTAACACCCACAGCAGCTGAACAGGAAACAGCTATGATGTAAATCCAGGATGGCATCTTTTAAAGTAAGTGAATACATACACAATTTACTGTGGAACAAGTGGATGGAGTGCTTATGAATGATCAAAGTAACAAAGTAGCAAAAGTAAAACTCACAGACTTTCCAGCAGAAAAGTAAAGGCAAAGGCAGGCAAGGCAAATGGAAGGCAAAAGAAGAGGACAAGAAAGAGCTAAAAGGACCAGCAGAAAAATAGTTGCACCTCAGCCATGTGCACTGTTGAATGGATATGATGCATCTGATACTCCAAGCCAATTACCAGCATTTAGTTCTAAATGACTATAGGGTCAGAATGGGTTTGGGATGGGCATAATAATTGCTTCTTCCCATGACCTTGGAATGTTTCCTGATTTCCAGATGATTTTGAAAGATTCCAGGAGGAGAGGCAGTATGCCAGTGGGTAAGTGTTTTAGGAATTGGTAATGTATTTTCTACGGAGCTCTGTTATTGTGAAAGGTTGGTTCTGTTGTTCTTCTTGAATCCAGATGGCTTGGAATTTGGGATGACAGTTCTCGATGGAAGAGTTCTTCTCAAATCTTTCTGCTAGCTGGTTGATATTTCTTGGTTAGTAATTAATAGTAGGCTGTCTGATGTTTGCTACATAGAATTTGTGGTCTGCTGACTTTGCCCTTCATCTTTTTAATCAGATCCCATACCTTCTTTTTGGGTGTGTTTGATGTAATGTTAAGTTTAAGTTTGTTTTTTTTTTGGGTGTCTTCTGGGGGTTTCTGGGTTTTTTCTTTTTTCTCTTTTGATGATGTTCTGTTATCATGCTTTGATTTTGGTATATAAAAGCTTGACTAACTGTGGTTTGGCTTTGGGTGTTCAGGGTATTGTTTTTGGTTAAGAGTTCTGAGATTGACAGTTTGTGTAGTGGGTTTAAAAATGGCATCAAATGACCTCAGTTGGTCAGAAAACTCTCCACAGTTCATGTGCATCTGGATAGTTTATAATCTTGATGCATTTAATCCTTTGGATTTTAATTTTTCTTTGATCCATATGAGATAGTATTTGGATAATGCAACATGATAACCTAGCCAATTTCAGAATTTCAGAGGTCTTTAACATCTCTACTCATATCCTTCCTCTCAAAGGTTGCGGCAGATTGGCTTGTTTTTGAATTCCTTAAAAAAAAAAAAGGCATGGTCAAATATTTTACAGTTGAAACATCTCAGGGGCAATGGATGAAAGTATCAACAGGGACATTCAAGTAAGGGACACTTCAATTTGGATTGTATCTAGGGGGTGGTATCAGTTCATTGTTAGGATGGAGGTGCTGTTTTTGACTGTTCTGTCATCTTTTGTGAGTATTATTATTTTCAATTGTGTCACACAATGTTGCTGCAATATCAGCCTCTTCCATGCCATGCAACTCTCTGGTACAGATTACTCCTTTGCAATTGTTCAGGTTAGGGTGGGAGAAGTCTTTACTGGGATGTTTGCCAGCATGTTACAGCACAGCAATGGAGGCCTCCAGCCAGTGTTGCAGTCAACATCTAGATCTTGTTCTAGTACCTGTATGTTGGGAGTTTGTTTATTATCCATATTGGTTAAATTTGTTTCATCATCTCTGGTCTTCACCCACCTCAGAGCCCAACAAGGATGTGGACAGAGTCAGAGTTTTATTCTGGATGTGCACCAAGAATACAGGCATGGTATACTCAAGCATATGAACACAAGTGTTCAAATTACTTGATTGATCCTCTCCCAAAGACTTCTGGGGATAGTAAAGGTAAGGTCAGTGTTTCTGCCAGGTGTTGTCCCCTCATCTAAGTGAAATATGAGCCACAGTACCATGTTGGACCTGTGGTAACTACAACAGACCACATTTCTCAAGTACCGTGAGCTTTTCCTCCACTGACATGGGTCACAACTCATGGCCAACAAGTCACCCCATTTGATGCCTCTTATAATCAGCAAGGGGGTGTTGGGGACCTATTCTACCCTGGATTCCCATGGGGACAGCAAATGAGGGAATAAATCTGGAATAGTATGTTCAGCCAGGACATTAGTATGTAGTATGGCTATATGTAGCCAAGAAGTTTGCTCCAGCTGCTGCTGACTTTCTCAAAGATTTTGTACTTTTGTAAAGAGCAGAAATTATGTGATGCACAGTCATGGATGCAAAAAAAAAGCCTCAGAATTTGTGAAAATTGCAGCAATGCCTGTTAGTATGTTGTGAGGAAGCTCATGGATACTGAACATCCCCCAAGGTACTCAACTGTTGCTGCTGATATAGCTGCTTGAACCAAGTTAATATCAAGCTACTCAGAATGAACATCTTACATTACAAGGAGAATAGTCCCCAGAAATGGTCCCCCATAGTCAATGTCAAGTTGAGTCCAAAACCTTTCAGGCCATTCCCCTTGGGAGTATTGTTGACATGTGGGGCGGGCTTGCACTTTCAGTCCCACTTTTCTATTTAATCCGTAACACCACATGTTAAGTCTAGCTGTTCCTGTTCCTTTGTTTCTTGGATGGAACCTATGGAACTGCTACAATTAAATTTGATAAGCGTATGGTTGTAGTGGAACAATGGCACATAAACAACTGAGAAGATGCAATTTTTCATGCAATCAATTAGTCATGAAGAAAGGTCTCAGTTGAGTTCCAGGCCAACCTTGCTTGACAAAGGTACTAGTGATGCTCCTGTGTCTACTTATTTTTATGAACTTTACTATAGTCACAAGCAGACTTAGTGGTCACACAGTCAATGTCAGAAGGTTGTTGGCATATGACCATTATGACAAAGCAGGAGGAAGAACTTTCTGACATCCTTTACTTTACTGAGCTTTACTTGTTACTGGGCACTGTCAACTTGCCTTTGTCACCTTGCATTTGCTCCCTGTGTACATATGGAAATGTGGCTCCACTGTTTAAAAAATTGTAAGTCTTGAAGCATGCTAGTGCTCTTACCATTTGGGTTGCATTCTTTTGACACATCTGTGTGTTTGTCACTTGCATTTGTATTACTAAATCCACACAGTAATACTTGTTTTTTAATCTTAGCAATATAAAATGGTGCAGATTCTCCTGTTCCTCTGGTACAGGACCAGAACTTATTTATATGTGAAACTTATTTGGGCTTGAGGTCAAAATGCTGTCAGCAATGTCTGAAAATGCGACTTCCCTAGACTTTTAGGGAACAATCACAAACACTATAAAATGCATAATGTGCTGCCACATGCAGATAGCAAGATTACCTGTCATTTGCCTTGAAACATATGCCTAGTCTGTCCATGCATTGGCTCCAATTTTCTGTAGAAGCAGCAAAAACATCCACTTTGGTGAAGACTGATAGTGTCAAAGTTAGCTCTAATGCCTGACATTATCTGAAATTTAGTAGCTTGTATGCTGAACAAACTTGCTTAACTTTTTTTTTAGTAAACATTAGTGTGAATGTCTATATAATCTGTGTGTATACCTTGTCACCATTCATCCATTTTCTTTACCACTTATCTTTTGTGGGTTACAGGGAAACTGGAGACAATCCCAGCAAACTTTGGGCACAAGACAGGGCACACCTTGGGCAGGTAGCCATCACAGGGCTAACACAGAGCCAAACAACCATTCACACTCACCCTAATCTACAGGTCCGCGTGTCTCTTGCTGTAAGGCGGCAGTGTTGACCTTATAAAGGTCCATGCCACCCACCTTCTCACCAATATAGTCTTATTAAATTATGGAAGAACAATGCTACAGTTAGCTGAATCAAGTGGAATCAACTATAATTTTCAATACTTTTTCAATAAATCACAAGATAGCATATATTGCTTCTACAACATAGCATCTCACATTAATTTAATTAAAATTGTAACACATTACACTCCTAACACATCATAAATGGGTGTGACTGACTTTGTAACCCTACTCTAAATATAGCTATAGTTATTGCTTTAAAGATATGCAATGTCTCAAAAGTCATTTTGTTTCAATCCTATTTCTTATATCTTTCAACCATAAGCTCATTTTCTTCCTTTCTGAAAACATTTAATCATCTTAACAAAATACTTTTTTTTTTTTTGCCTTCACAAATGACAATGTATTGGGAATATTATGCAGCATTTAAATGTTCTACTCTTCATCATTTTTTAGTTTTCAATAAACTGTAATATTTGTAATTATGTTGTCTAGTAGCTGTCTGCATTATTGCTTCTAACCTTAACTGTAGATGTAAATATCACTGCATGAGCATGGACAATGTGATTCATTATTACACTCTAATTTACCATGCAAACACACACGTGGCACCTTCTGATGTCAATTAAATCACAAATTGCAAATGAGCCTAATTTTTAGTGATGCTCAACAAGCACATTTTCCTCTGATGAGCAATTAAACACATTACACACACACATTTTTGTCTTTGATTAGAGCTGTGGTAGCTACCGTTCAAAGACAGGAGAGATGGTATTGTCAGAGCAGCAGATTACTGCATTATTCATGCATATGTTATTGTCTTTGATTGGGGTGTTCGGCATTAGATGAGAGCTGATGAGTAATTAAAAATACAATTTATTTGTTTATAAGGTCCTATTATACTGAGATCACAGAACATCCATTCTTACCATTGCCAACGTGGATATTGCAATAAGTGTTGCAACTAGTACAGATTGCAAAAGAAGTCACTTTGATTACACTCCCTTTTTGTTGGCTAAAAAGAAACCTTAATGTGTTTTGAAGCATATTTTTTATCCTATAATACATAAGAATTAAGTAATTATCAGTTTGTCTGTTAGCTTCATGGATAGTAAAATAGAAACCTTTAGTGGAAACCCAATCTCTTATATTACCTTACTGTTGCCTACTCTCTAAATCACATTAAAAATAACTGCTTTTTTGAGGCCTTTACCAAAGGAGTAAGGAACAAGGATGCATAAAGAGGCTCCATTACCATCCCAGCATGCCTCTGTGCACTTAATCTGTTATTAATTTAGTAGGAGGTAAAGCGAATTAAAGGCTGAGTGCCATTTATTTTCCCCTACTGACATGAGCTGACTTTAATGTCTTACCATTTAATAACAGCATGTGTTCAACACAAGAAAGAATTTCTCTCAGTCTGGCTCTTCCTCTTCCTGTAAAAACAGCATCCTCCGTGTTCTGTTATTTTGCAAAATACTCAGATATGTTTATTCTTAAATGAGAACAATAGATACTATTTTATGGAACATTTTATCACAGCACTGTTGGATGATTGAATTTTTATTGGTAAGAAGGTGTCTTTCAGTTCTGACCTATATACTGTATTACTGTGCTCATTCTAATATCTTATCTTTTCTACAGTACATCTCTAATAATAAAAAATATTAACAATGTGCTGTTATTCAACAAATAAAAATGCATATTCATTGATATAATGTTTATGTTAGGAGATATAGTGATTAATTGAATTGATTTAACATTTATGAAAGTAGTCTACAATGTAAGTAAGTTTTCCATCAATGGAAGGTGATGTGTTCTTGTTTATGTTATTGTTTTATGTGTTATTGTTTCTCTGTAACATAAATGTTTAGACAGCCAAAGAGGGAGGCTGGTGATGGAATTACTATTTATGGCTCCTATAATGAAAATGATAACAGGTAATGATGTTTAACATAACTATACATGGATAAAACAAACATGTTTAAAAATAATTGTAATTCTTGCCACATTAATGTGGTATAAGATAAAAAAAAAAACACCCCTCCATCCTGTTACTGAAAAATATTCAACTTCAGGCTTGTAACACATATACCTATAACAATAACTCCAATACAACAGGGACAAAGAGCCAAATGTTGTATTTCTTTTTGAATAACTGGCTTTAAAACAAAAGTAAACACAGTTTTAATGTCAGATATCAAAACTGTAGTGGATTTGGTCCTACTATATCTGCTGGGTCCAAGCAAATGGATCCAGTCAGTTTAATGCTAAGAAATAACCAATTATTTCTGATTTATTTAAGTTTTATTTACTGTCAGATTTAAACATAAGCTTAGTTTCATGATGGATTCACATGGAGAAAAGAAATAAAACAGAATCTACCATTAAATATACTGTGTGGTCACGGATCCATTTATTATCTCTAAAAGTCGCTATTTTCATTCTAACTCTTAATCGTGTGAGAAGCTGCTTAGACTGGAGAAGCTGCCTGTCACACTTCAGCGACAGATTTTACTGTGTGTTATATACCCAGACAGCTTCTATGGTAATAAATAAGCGAAAGTATCAAAGGTGCAGGTTTGCTGTGATGGTAAGTGAGATGGTGAGGAAATAATGAGAGTGTGAGGAAGTGTGTGAAATAGACCTCTAGCCTGAGCTAAACGGTGAAGCACATATGCTACTAAAGGTAAAGATAAATAAATGATATTCAAATATGTTATTGTTGGAGTAGTAAGAAAAGTAAAATACAGCCAGGTCAATACAAAGTCTAGAAAAATATACATGTGGTTCTTTCTAAATAGGATTAATAAAAACCCAAACTCAATTGAGAATTGATGCACAATGTTGCTGTTGGGTTACACTAAGGCTATGAAGGCTAATGTTTTATGTTTTATGTATTTGAGGCCTGAGACATGAGGACATGAGGGCATGAGGGAGTGGGTATTGACAAAAAAACCTAATGGTAAACTTACTAGAAAATATTGCTCATTCAGGAAGCTCGGGCCAAAAAGTGACAGAGCAGCATTCTGACTAAGTTATAAATAACATACAGAAACATTGTGTGCAGTAGTCTCTACAAATTGTGTACAATAGGCTAGGCTTTCATTACTAGTCCACTTTCCTCCTTCTCCTCCTCCCTCTCTCTCTCTCTCTCTCTCTCCCTCTCTATCTCTCTCTCTCTCTCTCTCACTCACACACACACACACACACACACACACACACACACACACACACACACACACACA
>JAQQZR010000036.1:29422779-29435989 GCA_030068235.1 Notoglanidium macrostoma | reverse complement strand
CTCTCTCTCTCTCTCTCTCTCGCTCTCTCTCTCTCTCTCTCTCTCTCTCGCTCTCCCTCTCTCCCTCTCTCTCTCCCTCTCTCTCCCTCCCTCTCTCCCTCTCCCTCTCCCTCTCTCCCTTCCCTCTCTCAGGTTTGGGAATGATGTGCAGCACTTTAAGGTCCTGAGGGACGGGGCAGGGAAGTACTTCCTGTGGGTGGTGAAGTTTAACTCTCTGAACTGTCTGGTGGATTATCACCGCTCCACATCCGTCTCCCGAAACCAGCCCATCTTCCTGTGCGACATTGAACAGGTGCCACAGGTGAGTCAGGCCACGCCCCCACATCATCACATGACCAATCAGATGGCATTGTGTGGCAGGAGTCAGGAGTGGGACAGACATGTATTACATCACATAACCGCGTCGCATAGCTTGATATTGTCAGCCCATCGTGGTCATGTCCCAAATCACACACCCTGTTCCCGGTGTGTGGTGCTGCAGTGCATTATGGGTATTCAGTTTACTTGTGGTTATATGGCTTGTTAATGCCGGATGGTGTTTGTTTGTAAAAGAACATCACTAATTCTGTTCCCACTGCAGTACGTAGTGAACAGGATTCTTCATGCAGGGAGATGTTTAGAACACAGGCCTGAGTCTCAGATCTTCTAGAATGTTCTGATCTTTAATATTATAAGGGGTGGAGTTCTAAACTTGACATTCTAGAACTGTGTATAAGTGCACTGTTTAGGGCTCGATTGTAGGGAGTAGGGCATGAGGGAGATATTGGGCACATAAATGTGGTGTCAGTCAGGAGCTTTCTGATTCTCTTTATGTAAAGATTAATGGTAATAAAGAGTGTTAATAAAGTGTATGTGTGTGTGCGTGCGTGCATGTTTGCGTGTGTGTTGCAGCATGCATCATACGTGCAGGCTCTGTTCGATTTCGACCCTCAGGAGGACGGTGAGCTCGGGTTCCGACGTGGAGATCTCGTGCAGGTCCTGGACAACTCGGACCCGAACTGGTGGAAGGGGGCGTGTCACGGGCAAACTGGAATGTTCCCTCGGAACTACGTTACTCCCGTCACGCAGCACATGTAAACACACGTGTATCAACAGTAACAACGATCATTAAAAAACACAAAAAGTTGGAGCGGCGGAAATGGAGTGTAAGGAAAGCAAATTAGGACTTCCTGCTGGATCGCCATGGAAACAGACAGGCTTAGGATTAGTGCCTCAGCAGAATTCTGCTCTGTGATTGGAGGATTGTGCTTGAAGGGAACTGCTGCTGTCTGCTACACTACACACTCTGCACTAAACATAAAATATACACACATCAAAAATAAAAAGTATTATGACTGGCAAAAAAAGGACAAGAAAGTGGGCAGCGATTCTGCTCACAACTCTGAATTGTGTGTGTGTGTGTGTGTGTGTGTGTGTGTGTCTCCTGTGTAATCACTAATAACATCATTTTTAATGATCATCTCATCATCATGTGTCATTTCCTACATCCTCCACTCTGATGATGTCACTGCCATTTAACAGGTGAGTCAGGCCACGCCCACTAATTATTATTATTACTCAATCACAGCACCTAGTGTCAGTCTGGATGTGTCCCAAACCACATAACCTTGTTCACTATAAAGGCCACATCACACACAGCTGTTTAACGTGAAGTCTGCATCATGACTGATAAGTTCTTCGTGGTTTGGGATCAGCACACACGTGTTGCGTTCCTCTCTTTATCGTTCTGTCTAAAAACATGTGATGCTCTCAGATGATGTCACGAGGCCAATGATGTCATAATGTTTACTGTGCAAATCCTGACTGATGATCTTGAAGGTACCGTCTGACTTGAGGTTTAGTAGTTTAGTATTTTGTTTTGTATCAAAGTAAAATATTTATAGCTTAAATACAGAAGGTTTTTGCACTGTCATATAGTGGAACAGCAGTATTGAAATACAATATACTTTTATTGACTCAATGGAAAAAGAAGGAAAAAATTGTAAAAGACTTAATAAAAAAATTAACTGCTTTTGTGTGTGTGTGTGTGTGTGTGTGTGTGTGTGTTTTGACTTGGCTGAATTTCTTCTTAATCATTTAAAAGGTATTTTTGACATCACAAAATTATATAGGTATTATCCAGTATTTCTAATCCTTAAAACAATCATCCTGTGATTATTAATATTATTTTACTTAAAATTAACCTTCCCGTAATCAGTAATAATACATCATTTCTGAAATGAATCCTGTTTCATTGAACACCGAGCTCTGTGCCGCCCCCTGCTGGCATTTTATACTTACACTTTATTTCAGACTTTGTGTTTTCATCCATGACATAGATTAAATTTGATGAAATAATTACAATTTGAATGTTAATAGTTTAAAAATGATAGCAGATGTGAGTGATATTAAACCCTTAGCTATTTGATGCTTACTGCTGCACTCACACCTAGAATAGAATAATATAATGTGTATCTAAGTTTAGCAATTAAAAAGAGGTAATCGGGGAAAATAATGATATGTAAGATTGATTTTGTAAGATGAGGTTTTGATCTCAATGGGACGTCCTTATAAAAATAAAGATAAAATAAATTAAAAAATAAATGTAACAGTGCAGTAATATTTACAGTGGTTCTTCAATCAGTTTCATGATTTGTTTATTTATTGGCCGATTTAATTATTCGAAATGATGATTTTATTCTACATAAACAAATATGTAAGTAAGTAAATAAAACTAAGACTAATAACATCGAAGGCCGTTATATATGCATCTTTATTCACATCTTTATTTATTCATGCATCTTTATTCATCTAATGTCATTTACGATTCTTTTTTATTTACTTTTATTTTTATAAATCAATGTTTACATCTTTAATCGCTGTTGAAGATAAGCTGGGCCCGTCTGCAGTGTTCTGTTCTGTCTCTTCACTTTCACTGAAATTGGCTGCAATTCTCCTAGAGGGCGCTCGCGAGATAGTCCTTAATGAATGGGAGTGAATGGTGCTAAAGGGCTAAAATAATTTGCCCCTGCTTCTAGGCATTCACCAATATATTTTAGTTTTAGCAAATATATTATCGGTTACGTATTAGAATTTAAATAAAAACAAATACGATTGCCCTTTTTCTTTCAGAGAAGGCGATTTTGCCCATAAACCGCTAGCATTCTGCTAAGCGAATTCTGCATTATACATGCATTAGCAGACTACTAGCGTTTCATGGGCAAACGAGCTATTAGAACAGAACAAACAGAACAAGACACCGCTGCGCATGCGCGGATACGCTGCCATCCGGTTTAGGTAACTGGCTAAATGCCTGTTTTCGGGCTGCTTGTTGTGCAATAATTTGCATATATTCTCAGACAAATCAAGATATTTCTTCGCAAACAACCATTTGATATTGTTAGCTTGGATTATGTGTAAACAAGAATTCACGATTATATCCTATGTGCTTTTATTTTTAATCAGGCGATCGCTGTAGTTACCTAGCGTTACCTTGGGGTCCTCAGGATGCAGTGTGCAGCTGTACGGTAAACACCGGAGAAGGTAAATAAATAGGTCTCGAGCTACTTTCAGTGAGTTACTACAGCATTTATAGCTCATTAATTACCATGTCATTATTTTGCGGTCTAATTAATGGTGTAGTGTTTTTTTCTGTAAAGTTTGTAACAGCGTGTTAGCTCACCTTGTTTAGGTGAAAGAAATAATGCAGTTTACCTGTTCATAGTGTGTGTGTGTGTGTGTGTGTGTGTGTGTGTGTGTGTGTGTGTGTGTGTGTGTGTGTGTGTGTGTGTTAAAGGGAACAGTGATCTGGTTGTGAGGATGGAGCAGGCAGAAGAGTGGAAGATTCAGGCTTTAAACACAGAAACACAGGAGATGCTGAAAACAGCACTGACAGGTACCTGAGTAACGTTAGAGTAATAATTAACACCTGAGTAATAGCTGGTTAATACCTGAGTAACACCTGACAATCACATAGTATCAGATATATTCTGGAGTAATACAAACTAACAATTGCGTAACATCTGAGTAACATTTTACTAACACTTGATTAACACCTGAGTAACAGCGTGTCACTTTCTACTCTGTTTTGGTCTGTATGAGATGGTCTGTTATTAAAGCTGTTCCTATAGTGTGTCAGTATTACTGAAATATTATTAATTTGATGTTTGTATGTATGTGCATGTGTGTGTGTGTGTGTGTGTGTGTGTGTGTGTGTGTGTGTCCCCTCACAGACCCCACCTCAGTGGACTTGGTGATCTTGTGTGATTTGTTAGTGGACCAGGCCCTGCAGGACTCGTCCCTGTGCAGAGACACAGGACACATCTGCTATATGTTAGTGCAGGTGAGAATGCAGCATCTCACTTTACAGCACTTAGTAAATGGGGGCGGAGCTTATCTCCATGTCTGGACAGTGTAACTGTAGACCTGGACTGGAGTAAAGTGACCTGCTTCGTCAAACGTTTTGTTGGTTTTAGTGTTGTGGTTTGTACTGTGTTATTATTATGACGATGTAATGTGTGTGTGGCAGGTGGAGGCGAAGCAGAGCAGCTCGAGTGTGTTCAGGAGAAACATGCTGACTCGGCTGCAGCAGGAGTTCCTGAGGCGAGAGGAGACACGGCAGCGATCGCTGCACCAGTGGGTGTGTGTCGTCTCACTGCTCTGTAACATCTTTGACAGTCTGAAGGTGTGTGTTCATGGACAGTAAGTGTGAGTTGCTGCAGTGGTGTTTAATCAGCTTCTTTAAGTAATAATGATGATGATGTTAATGTGTGTATGTGTGTGTGTGCGCATGCGCGCGTGCAGGTGAATAACAGCCCGATGGTGGCGCTGGTGGATCCGGTGTATGATTGTTTGTTCAGATTAGCTCAGCCTGATGCTCTCATTAATGAAGTAGAGGTGAGGTATCACACACTCACTCATTCTTCACTACATCATTTCAATTCTTTACACACACACACACACACATACACACACATGCGCTACTATGACTACACACACCATTTTTCTTCTTTTTAGTCTCACTTCCTGTTTATATTCTTTCTGTTAAATGTCTATAAAACATTGTTTTATTCTATTTGTGCTTTTTTTTGTCTTAAACGTTGTGTTGCTAGAACTGCAATAATGATGTAATTTGTAAAACTCCTTGTCAGAACTGTGATTTGCAATATTTCCATTTGGATTTGACTCATATCTTCAGTTTACAATTCTGCTCTATATTGCTTTGCTTCAGGCCCTGAAGCTGGCAATGTTTTTAATTAATAACCGAAATTCTAACAACACACTGCTCCTTTAATACCATGATAACAGAGAGCTGTGTGAGACGAGGAGCAGGAGACTGGAATGATCAGCACTGTTATTTCACAGTAACACAGCCTTGACAGGGTGCCATTACTTTTGTCATTTGACCCAGTGTGTGCGTGCGCGTGCGTGCGTGCGCGTGTGTGTGCGCGCAGGTGGACTGCTTGGCTCTGCAGATACACCGTGTTGGTGAGCAGCTGGAGAAGCTGAACACCAAGCGGATGGACGAGCTCTTCTACCTGCTGCGAGACGGTTTCCTCCTGCAGGATGATCTGAGCTCCATGAGCCGCCTGCTGCTGCTGGAGCTGCTGGAGTTCCGCGCCGCCGGCTGGAACCTGAGCAGAAATGCCCAACGCTACTATTACAGTGAGGTGGTGGAGTGAGGAAGACGAGGAGTCTGTCTCCGATCGTGATCTAGCTTTAGGAGCGGAGGATCAGGACTGAGGAAGGAGGAGGAAGAACGAGGAGCTCCAGGGGTTGATCCTCCTGCCCAGACCGGATGGAGACGTGCTGTTGGTTATGTACGTGTGTGTATGTGCGGTGTTTAGAGATGAACACAGTTCTGGTTGTTCAGCTTTAGAGGATTGAGATGATTGTGCCAGTGATGTGGCTCTGCTGGTAACGAGCCAGAAACCAGTCCCCCCGTTCTGAGCTGCGTGCTTGAGGTGGACAGTGTGTGCGCTTCGATGAACACTTTAGAATAAAGTGATTTTGGTTTGTTTCTTCTGCGATGCGCTGATCATCACCAGCACTGACAAACTGCCTGATCCATTTCACTCCACATGAAACTGCTGTTTTGTTTGACAAACGTTTTCAACAACAGTTTTGTATATTTGTATTCTTTCAAATAAATACATTCCTATTAACTACCCAAGTGTTTATTGTGAAATTTGTTTAAAATGAACGTGTATTTTGGTCACTTGCTCACGCGCAGCCAATATGGCGGCCCGGGTTGTGGCGAAGCGAGTAACCTGACAGATTAGCATCAGTTCGCTAATTATATACCAATTTTAAACACAATTTGTCTTTTGTTTTTTCTGGATGACGACTAGCTGCTTTGTGTCTGAAATAATTTCGATGTTTCGTTGTATTCTTAACGTGTAGCTGGTTTTGCGAGTATAACTGCCGGGACCAGGTAGCTAACTGATTGTTTTTCCCATCTATCTTCTAAATTAATAAATATCTCGCGTTTTGAGCTATGATTGGCTCGTAGCTCCTTCGGTCAACTGGAAGCCAATAGTAGCGCAGCTCGGAATTCTATTAGCCAATCCGCATTTAGGAGGCGGGATTTGTCGGAAAAGAAGTAGTTAGTACTGTTTTTGAAAATATGATGGCTCTATCGAGATTTATTGGTTTCTTAAGGTAATATCTAATTAAGTTGTATATAGCTACCAAATTGTGTTAATAGTTTTAGTTGCAAAAGCAGGTTTTTAAAATCAATTCCAGCAGTTTGTTTGTAATTCCACTCGCAGGCAGCAGAGGGCGTTGAAACGATAAACTTCATTCTCTCTCCCGTCATACAATACAGTTATTATATCCCAATATTCACGTTAAGATATCCAATACTATGCTCCTTTATGCATGTTGGAGCAGGCTGTCCAGGTGGGGAACATTTCTGGGGCAGGAAGCTGAAGCATAGTCATTATAGTTCTGGGCAAAACAGCAGACAAACAGAAGGGTTAAATATTTTAAAACACACTGTCATGCTGCTGTTATGAACAAGATGTTTATTATGAGGTTATTATGAGGAGAAAGCTCCATATCAGTACATTTAAGTGATCCTTTATTTGGTTATACTGGCTGATGATGACTGAACCTGTATACTTCTCTCAAAACAATAAAAGCATGACTGTGTGGAATGTATTAGTTAATCATAATCAGCTGAAATAAATGCGATCATGTGATGGTGCTGTAACTGGGACAGCTGAGCCTTATGTAAGACATGTTCCTGTTTTTCTTGAACTTTCTTTACCCTGAACATAGTTATTGTGAAATGTAAATGCTTTACCAGCTAGCACTGATTCATTAAGAAAGAACCTGAACATTTATATACAAATGTATCATTTAGATGTAGATTTATTGTCACATCACATTGAAATGACATGTTAAAGTTACAGAAACCAAGCAGAATAAATACAAAACCAAACAAAAATAAAGATGTACATGGTAAGTAAATAAATATTAGCACGGCACAGTGAAGAGAGCAGTACGGTATAATAATCCTGGTTATATCAGCGAGTGCTGATGGAGAAAACAATTATGATCAGGTGATAATGTAATAAACAGGTCTTGGTGATACGTGACCTTGTGAATGAGCGTTATGTAGGCCATGTTCCTGTTCTTCTTTCTTACGCTTTCTTTCCGAGAAGAAGGCGGTGAAATAAAATAAATACTAAAGATGCTTTACCGGCTGCGTAAAACAATACCATTTGTTTACAGTTCTGTCCCGACCTGATGAACAGGTTCACTGTGGTGATGGAACTACTCAGACATGTAGAGCGAGAGACTATAAAAATAAACACATTACAATCTTTCAGTTAATCTGCTACTGGTTTCATCATGTAATGGGACCAGGCTTAGTGGTTTCCATAAGAGTTTTTCTAGTTTTCTATGATTAAATTCTAGAGCCTTTTAATAGAGATGATTATTAGGAGAATAAAGGTGGATGAGCTGATGTGAATACGCAGTCTGATCAAACATGCAGCACAAAATTCATTCTATTCATCTTTATTACAAACGACACTTACACAGGGTTCCAGTCAGTATTTGTATTGCGTGTAAAGTACACTTTCACAAAGTTAATTATTTGACAGCAGATGTTTAAAAAATATCAACACTGTTTGCATAAGCATGCACTCCCTTCCAGACCAGTGCTTGGTAGAAGCAGCCTTTGTTGCAGTACCAGCTGTGAGTGTATTGGGGTCGGTGACGTTCCGACCAGCTCTGAACACTGGATGGAATTTTGCCCTGTTCTTCCTGGCTGATTTCCTTCAGGTTTTTCCTGGCAGAGATCCTTCAGGTTGGTTGGATGTTGTTTGTTCACTGCAGTTTTATAACAAGGCCACAGATTCTCAGTGGGATTCAGCTCTAGGCTTTGACTTGGCCAGTGTTGAACATTCACCATGTTGTTTGTAAGCACTCATGCATTGCATTGTTTCTCCCAAGCTTGAGTGTTTTAGCAGACTCTCTTGTAATATCATCCTGGATATTGCTCCATCCCTCCATTCTATCTTCAACTTTCCCAAGAATTCCAGGTTCTGGGAATGAAACGTGTACCCCGAGCTTGATGCTTCCACCAGCACGTATCACTGTACAGTTGATGTTAAATGAGATACGGCCTGCATCATGTTTGCAGCACTCATAGGACTTCAAAACTTGTTTTAAACAAAAATCTTGATCTTGTTCTCATTACACCAAAAACCCACGTCTGCACCGGGCCATTATCGTGCTTTCATGTGGCTCTTTTGAGCGCTGGTTTCTTTCTGTCCATGCCTCACTGTGGCTTCCTTTTTAGATCAAGCTTTATTTAATGATTTCAAAGCTCAGTACGTATGAACATTCAGTTGCACAGGTTTGATCGAGACAAAATACAAAAATATATGCTTATTGCACAAAAATCCACACATTTACACACATTTACAAAATACTTCATTAACAAAAGTTCAGATATTTAAAAGAGTGCATGGACGCTTATTGCTTGTGCCTATTGTCCTTTCTCTTCCTAATTTGCACAAAATCTGTTTAAAACTCTCAGCAGATATGTGACCCTGTTGGATAATCATTTCACATCTGTGGCTTCCCTCCTTCTCTCACCCATACCAAGAAATGCCCAAGAATTCACTAAAAGAGAACATGAGTTTACATATGAATATGTGTGTGTGTCTGTGTGTGTGTGTGTGTGTGTGTGTGTGTGTGTGTGTGTGTGTGTGTGTGAGTGAGAGAGATCCCCAAACATAGGGCTGTGATTAAAGAATACGTTATCCTCATCATCAATCAGCATGATCTGAACATCTTCATGTGCAGAAACATTTTAAACATCTTCAGTAATACAATCTCTGGTTAATAATTTACGTTTTTGCTATAAATGCAGGTTTTTTTCTATTTTCTGCAAAATCTTGCAGAACATTCTCTTTAGGAACTTTGTGTTGTACTGTTGTTTTGAAGTTTGTACTTGTTTAAAAGAAAAATTAAAACTTTAAAAAGCCTTTATTGCATTCATTCCCCATTTATTTTTATATCATTTGTATGAACTCTGATTTATAATCATTAATAGATTATAAATGAATTGTAAATGATACCACAAATAGACCGTGTAAAGACTTGTTTCTAAACCCGTGTTAGAAAGCAGCTGTACGCTGTGCATCCCTGACCAGTGCGGTCAGCGCGTTCAACAGCTTTTCATCAGTTTTGCGTTCTGGATTTTTGGGCGGGTCAGAAACGCTGGCTTGATGACGCAATGGAGCAACCTAATTAGCATAACCCCGCCCCCAACACTACCACTCATAATCATTAGCGCGTGGAAGCCGTGGAGGTTCTGCCGCGTGCTTGGGAGTTAGTGCGGGTTCTTTCATGTGACGTTAGCTACATGTTGGTGTAATGTTACACAATGTTGGGCTAACTCCCTGAGCGGATCCATAATAAAATGCCCCGCTAATCCAGGGTAACCTTTTATGCGCATCCATGACAAGAAATTAAATATAGGTAGGGATATTACTTTTGTAGGCACTGGCAACCATGGACCGAGGCACACCTTGCCTTCGCGGGAGGGTGTAACATTAACGTTAGCACGTGCCATCCATCAAATGAGGGTGACATTTTTAATCTGAATTTAACACTTATAGTGCAGTAAAGTATTTTTATGTACGTCAACTAACTGACCAAACAAGTAAATAAATGTTTTTTCCTGTCAAAACCGAGTAATACTTAATAATCATATAAAACCACTTAATGTTTAATAATTATATTGTTTAATTGTTTGTGACGCTTCCCGGAAGTTGACGTTATTTCCGGCGATTTTCCGCGCTAGGTTTTGAGAGGCATTATTATGCCTCCACCCGTTTTCAGAAAGATCCCGCCTCCTGTGCGTTTCAATTTGTCAAGCGCACGCTTCATTTCTAGAATATGCAGGAATAGCCAATCAGAATATAGGAGGCGGGAAACTCCCAGCCAATCGCAGTGCAGGGACGACTCGATTTATTAACAAATATGGGCGGAAAATAAAGCGAGCTGTGAGAAAAAGACGCAAAGACACAACAGCAATGGCGGACGAGAAACCTAAGGTGAGGATAATAAGAAAAACACGACAAAGCGGGTGTGAATTAGTCCCTGGTTATTGTTATACATTGATACGTTTGCAGCACGTCTTTCATTTAACCCCACTGTAGACAAAAATACAAAGAAATAATACTTTTACAATTGCTGTATTGCTAAGTGGCTAACAAGCTAACGGGCCGGCTAGCATCCATGCTAGCTACACTATGAAGCAGGATTATTTTAGCAAACTCGTTCATTTAAAACGTTCTTCATTGTTTACGTTTTATTTGTTTTTAAGGGCTTTTGAAAATTACACGGCGGGTGTGTTTTAATATTTTAGCGAATTTGTATGTATTTGAAGAAAGCAGATGTATATTTTAATAGGCTAAAGCTAACAGCTAACTGATTTTACTAGATTAGCATGTAATGTATAGAATTTATAACGGAGTTATATTTCAATATATTACGCTCAGTTATGTATAAAATAAATTAGTTATGCACAAAACCTTAAAGTATTTGCAGTGCAGTATGTTTCAGAAGCTTGAAGTGCTCAAATGAGCTCGATTATAAGCTTTATCATTCATCTGTTTAACTATGACTAATTCTATGTATTGTTTATTGCTTATTTTAACTGTTGTGTTTAAGTATATTGTTTATATTGTATATCTACGTTATTGCATGTATATTCATTATATTCTGAGTCAGTCATCAGTTATTTAAAATATAATATTTAGTTTATATTGATGATTAAAATGTTCTGATTTAATTAGGGGATTTCTTTGACTTTCTGTTGTAGTTAGATCTTTAATAAATAGGGTTGTTTTCGGTCTATAAAGTTATTCGGCTCGGTTGACTCTTGCTCTGTCAGAATCGTATGCAGGTATCTTGGTGCTCCAGTAAACCTGCGACAGCCGTCTTCATCGCTCTCTCTAACGTGTCCCCCTCTTTAGGAAGGCGTGAAGACTGAAAACAATGAACACATCAACCTGAAGGTTGCAGGACAGGACGGCTCAGTGGTGCAGTTCAAAATCAAGAGGCACACGCCGCTCAGCAAACTGATGAAGGCCTACTGTGAACGACAGGTGAAAACACACCCCAGCATCAGCATCAGCGTCTCTGTGATCCATTTCCTCAGCAGTAAACAGAAGGCAGGGTGAAGATGGACGTCTGTTGCTTTAGACTGGTTTAGCGGCAGAATAATGCGAGTGCCACACAGAGGAGACGATCCCATAATACCGTACACATGGGTTGGCGAAAGGGGGCGTGGCCTAGCATGCATTCTACGTCAGGCATGCGAGACAAGTGGCGAGATAAAATTCTGCAACCAACAAGAAAGAGCTAGCGATAAAGTATTATTATAGTACGTCATGCATGAAGTGACAACGCAACGGCGAGGAGTGTCTTATAAAAAGGCAGTAATGATGATCAGTCAATAATCTCAGTACATTAATGGTTTCATATTGTATTAAGCCTTTAGCCATTTTTTCTTCAGAGTATTTGCGTTGTGTAATTTGTTTCTTCAACAAGATTTAAATGACATTCCTTTTCAAATTATGCCAGTAGCAGTAACTCATTTCCCTGAAATACGATTAAATATTTAATTAAGCATACAGAGGAAAGTGCTATCTACCCTCTTACACATGCTTCAGCTAACAGACAACTGTGATTGGCTGGTGGACTCTGTGATTGACAGGTGGAGACAGAGTAATACCCCTCCCACCTTTAATACATGGCCAGTTTTGCTCTCTAAACTTGAATTTAACTTTTAAAATGTGTCTGTATGAACATGTTGTGATCACGTGACCTGGCATAAAACAGTTCCACGTGTCAGTGCATCGCTTGGAAGTGATTATTCAATCAGCAAGAGCTTCAAACATGGTTAATCCGAGACCAGGAATTGTTGTGGGTGGAGCTTAGTGAACAAAAGACTGCTGATTGGTCAGCTGCCGGTTTCACAGAATGGCTGCAGCTCTCCTGGTGTTACTCCTGGCGTTGTGAAACCTTTATAACGTTGTGTGCAGGGACTCACGATGAGGCAGATCCGCTTCCGGTTTGATGGACAGCCCATTAACGAGACGGACACACCTGCTCAGGTACGAACAAGAACTTTCACTAAGAACGTTCCACAGCATTAAATGTAATTATAAACAGATAAAAATCACAACATTGCGGTTCTGAATTTACAAACAGCAAATTGCTGCGTGTGTGGAATAAACTCTTGGGAAAGTGCTGTTGTAGGAGGGGAAAAGGGACGAGGCAGATTCTACTGAACTGCGCTTTGTTTGCTTTTTGCAGTTGGAAATGGAGGATGAGGACACGATCGATGTGTTTCAGCAGCAGACGGGAGGTGTGATGTAAAGCAACATCGAGTTCCTTCCATCCCTCCCTCGTTCATGCTTACATTTAAACAGTCACGGCAAAACCACAGACTGAAACACGGCTGCTCGGATCCCCACGGACAGTGTTTAATCCCTCCCTCTGCCTCCCCCCCTCTCTCTCTCCCTCTCCCTCCCTCTCTCTCCTTCTCTCCCTCTCCCTCTCTCTCTCTCCCTCCCTCTCCCTCCCTCTCCCTCTCTCCCTCTCCCTCCCTCTCCCTCTCTCCTTCTCTCTCCCTCCCTCTCCCTCCCTCTCTTTAAAGCTGTTATATTGAACATCTTTCATCCTCTGTTATGACCCAGGT
>JAQQZR010000036.1:29393220-29397206 GCA_030068235.1 Notoglanidium macrostoma | reverse complement strand
TGTGTGTGTGTGTGTGTGTGTGTGTGTATGTGTGTGTGTGTGTGTGTGTGTGTGTGTGTGTGTGTGTGTGTGTGTGTTTTGATAGTGAATAATTAAAATATGTCACCTGCACAGGAAAACACCTTTCAGGATGTTCATTGTCTAAGAATGTTTTGTCTTCTGTGTGTGTGTTTGAGAGCGAGTGTGCATGCAGATGGTCCTCTTCTTCTTGCTTTTTTCATTATGAAAGAAATGAGAAATTAAATCAATCTCGATTCAATTCCAATTAATTCTGTCTAATTCAGTTCATTATTCCTGAGTTAAAGGGTGTGTAAATATTACAAAATATTAAAATGAGGGTTTACACAAATTGAAAAAGAGAAAAAAAAGGAACCAAAGCATTAAAAATGAAAATATGAAAATTTGATCATTTTCCCCAACGATCCTGATATAAATAATAGTAAAACTAATCATTATAAATCATACTTGGCATAAGATTAAAACAGATTAAACAATAACACCCACAACTAATTTCACACTTTTAAATCTAGATGTTATCTCTTGTTGATGTTTTTTGTCAATATAGCAGAAACCATAGGCGTTAGCATTTGATGCTAAGTGTAATTACAGTACAATTGTACTTTTTTAATAGTTTACTAATAAATCTGAGGTAAAAGTTGATGTTCTGGATGGTTCTGCCTAGTTCCTACTCTTTTACTGTGTCTTTACATTGTCTGTAACAGACTTAACAGCTAAATGCTAGGTAGCAAAATCATAATTTTAGTCAGACAGTGTCTGATTTATTAATTTACCAACACATCTGAGGTAATTCTTGATGTTCCAAATGGTTGTGTTGTTTCTACTCTTACTGTAACTTTACATTGTCCATAAAAATGACCAGCTAGTTAGTGAACTCATAATCCACACGGTGTCTATTTTTTTATTAAATAACCCACACATCTGAGGTAAATTTTGATGTTCCAGATGTTCCTATCACATTTCCACTGGCCTTGTGTCTTTACAGTATCCGTACGAAACACTTAACAGCTATATGCTAGCCAGATAAACCATTAGCATCATTAGCTAGCTTGTGTATATATTTCTGAGCACTAGCTTAGCAACAGTGTTCTCACAGCTTTAACCTTTTAAGCAGTGTTGGGGGTATGACCTGTTAAATTTTAACAAGCCTTTTATAGAAAAGGTGTGTGAGTCTCTTTGTTTTCACCTTCACTGATTAGCATCCAGAAGTAGCATTAGCATGCATTTCATTTTAATCTTAGAAGGCAGTTCTTTTAAATTATTTCAGATTTTTACAGTGCAATTTCATTTTAAGTTCAATGTGTGATGAGGTTGGTCTGTGTTCCAAACACACCGGAAATGACCACACACACACACACACACACACACACACACACACACACACACACACACACACACACACACACACACACACACAGAGACAGCAGGAAGTGTTGTTTCCTTCCTGTCAGCTGTTTCCCTCGGACATTAAATAGAATATAACACTATAACATGGCGAGGGTTCAGTTATTCAGTGAGAATATTGTTTATTTTCCCACAGGATATGACGGAATCTTTAACATGTCAGTCACACAGGATTTATAAAGCATACAGAATATTACCCAGGTCACGTTAGTCAGTAAAAGATGGTGTAATGTTTCCACACATGTGATGAGACTTAAATTAATGCAGTAGTAATTACACTTCCATTTCCCTGTGAAACAGTCCAGGGTTAGGATCTGAACAGGGTTTCAGGTTTATCAGAACAGTGTAGAAATACAGATTTATTTCATTCACACCTAGGGTTAGGGTTAGGTTCATGTAATGGAATAGTTCCTTCATGTTTAAAATACATGACAACTCAAACTCATGACTACTCAGTGAATTAATAATTATAAATAAATTACGTAAATAATTAAATATATGAATTAAGTATATAACTGAAAAAAATTATAAAGGTATAAGAAATTAAACGTTTAATAAATAATTACGCTATTTACTTAAATTATGTTTAATAAATGGAGTGATGTAATATCAGTAGAGGGCGCTCTGACACAGTTATAGCCACCATTTACTCTACGAATGCAGTGTGTGTGTGTGTGTGTGTGTGCGTGCACGTGCACGTTTGTGCATGTGTGTGGGTGCATGTGTGTGAGTGTGTGTGTGGGGGGGAGGGGCAATGTTAGGTTATATCCTGTGGAGATTTGTGTTCTGTCCATGTGGCTGCTGAACATAAACATCCGGCCCATATCTCTCTCTCTCTCTCTCTCTCTTTGTCACTCTCTCTCTCACACATATATGTATATCAAATGAGTGTTAATATCTGTGTTAAGGCTATGGGTTGTGTGTGTGTGTGTGGGTGGGTGGCTGTGTGTGTGTGCCATATCGTGTTTCAGGAAGTGTGTGTTTATGTGGTGCAGTAGGGAAAAGGTCAAAAGTCACACAAGTTTCCCACCATTATGGAAGGCCCTTCTCCCTTCTTCTCCCTTTACACGCCTCCGTTATCATTACTCTGCTGTGGAGATCACTCCATATTCTGATCTCAGTCTTTAAAAATGCCTCTGGTCAGCGTCCATCTTTTTCATCTTTCCATCACTTGAGTTTTTTTTGGATGGACTGGATGAGTCATCTTTGTGTGTGTGTGTGTGTGTCAGAGAGAGAGAGACTCTATAGAGAGCAATAAACATGAAATCACTCTATGTTGTTCTTCAAAAAAAATAGAGAGAGAGAGAGACAGAGAATGAGAGAGAGACAGATGGTCAGAGAGAAACACACACATGGACAGAGAGACAGACAGACAGAATGAGTTAACGAGAGCCTGACAGAGAGATGGTAAGAGAGAGAGAGACAGACGGATAGGAATACAGAGAGAGAGAGACACAGGAACAGACAGACAATTGGACAACAAGACAGAGATGGACAGACAGATGAGAGAAAGATGTTGGTGAGATAGATGGAGAGAGACAGACAGAGAGAGAGATAAACAGATGGCATGCATTTGTGCTTAAAGGGCAAAAACACTGTAAATGAGATTTTTTGCTGAGTCATCACTTTAACGCTGCGTTGTTCCATGCGATCTTGATTAGCGTTAAAATATTTCATGCATCTCGCAGCCTGCAGTTAATTTTCGCCTGTTTATGCTCGACAAGACACAAACAACCGTCACAAATGTATGATACGTTTTTGTACAAATATTTTCTTTCAACATCACACTGAGCCTTTGTTTCCACGTGTTGCTAATTACCAAACTAGCTAGCTATCTATTTACAGCTACTGCAAAGGCGAACCCCTCGGTGTAACGCTAGTCTGCTAGCTGGCACAACTAGCTAGCTGGGTACTTAGTAGCTAATATACTCACTGGATAAACAGCCCCTAAAATGGTTCCAGATAACTAATTTAAAAGCAAGGAAGTCCCAACATACCACACTCCAGAGAGTTCCTTCCCTTAAAGTCTGCCCACTCGGCGGCCATGTTGGCATCTTGGTAGTTTTTTGCAGGTTCCAAGACCAGGTCCTTATCTGCTTGAAAGGGGAGCCAAAAATATTAAATATATGAAATTCATAAACAATATGATGTTTTAAATGAGATATGAAATTACCGTTAAAAAAATTAGATGCTAATTTGATGCTCAACAAAGACGCTAACAACACCAACTTCATCGATCATCAGGCTGGAAAGTGGGCAATAGTGAAAGTAACTGATTCTACGTCCTATATTGTGCAGCATATAGCCAACAGGAAGTGACTTTGGACTCACCCTGCGGCTCGACTCTGTAGGTCCCTTGAAGTTTAGAGAATTGGGATTTTACGGTTCAGTTCACAGGTTCTATGAAACAAAGTGAATGATGTTATTTGTAATGTATTAACCAAAATGTTGCCGACCAGTAAGGAAAGTTATACAAATATTTCTTTTTATGTAAATGTTCAAGATGATCAGTAACTTCTTATTAACCTTGCTATATGAATCTGTTTTCACAACAAGTTAGTCAT
>JAQQZR010000036.1:29385720-29388220 GCA_030068235.1 Notoglanidium macrostoma | reverse complement strand
GGAAATATCAGGTTCATTCATCATTTTATCCATAAAGCATTCTCTCCTCCAGCTGACATCCGATGTCTGTGATTAGGACGCATCTCCTCTGCTTATGCACTTTAATGTGACAGTATGATTAAAAATGGAAGGGTTATATTTATGTATTTAATATTGGCCTTGAATAGTGTGTTTGAGTGTATTTACAGCCAGATCATAAATCTCCGTCTGCCATGTTGTGGTTATATTATTCTGTCAGACAGTGGAGCTGGATTTAACCCGGCGCCTCACTCGAGCCGGAATCACAGAAGAAACATGTGATTTAAGTACAGGATGAAAATGGAGACACGCCTCTGTTTCAGACAGACTCCGCCCCTGTGTGCGTACCTCTCTGAGGCCTGAATAGTGACGTGTGTAATTTCAGTATTAAGTCCTCAATGAGAGATTAACTCAACTCTGAATACAGCTCTAGGTTACCCTTCACTTACGTTACTTATTTGTGTGTGTGTGTGTGTTAAATTCAGGTGTGTATTAGTGTACGTGTTTTCTGTTCTGCTTTTCCCCCCATGTTTGTGATGAGAGGAAGCCATTATGGTTTGACTGCGGTTTCGCTTCAGTTTCCGTGCTGCTTTATCAGAGCTTCTTCAACAAGTCGAGGTTTAAAAAAATTCCTCTTCATTGTCATTGTTTAAAAAACAGACACACAACACGCTCACTGGTTGCGTGATTAAACTCTCAAAAGGACTTGTTAAGTAAAGAGTAAATATACCCACAGGTTATAGGAGAACCTTAGACTGAGGCTCATGACTTAGCTAGCTAGTACAGACACGGTAACCGTGGAAACATGACAGAACCATGCAGAACATCTACATTTACCTCAGTTGTGTTGGGAAATTAATGAAAAACTACCATATATGTGTTATATTATTGTATATAAAATTACACAATAATTACAGTCAGCATCAGCTTTATAGCAAACTAGCATTATAGTAAACTATTGGAAACATGCCAGAACCACCCAAAACATCAACATTTACCTCAGTTGTGTTGGTAAATTAGTAAAAAATAATACTTTATAAGACTAAAATTACAAAGTAATTACAATAAGCATTGACTTGTCTAACTAACTAACTCGGCTAACATGGGTAACGCCATACTGAGAAATCTTAACTTTCTGTCCCGATGGATTTTAATAAGCTAACAGTTCTATTAATTGTTATATCAGGTTTTACTACAGGAACATTTTAGGAACCCAGGAACTATAGATTTCCATATGAGGAACCTTTTTGTTCCTGGAACCGTATACTTCCTGCTACAGAGATTGCATTTTCCTGCAGACCACAAAATACTGTAGGTGGAGCTTTCTGTTTGAAATGATGTTTATTGGTCAGATGGTTAGGGGCTAACATTTCTGCAATGTTCTAAAAACACTGCAGACAAAATGGAAACATCAGCGTTGATGTTCCTGTAACTAAAAACGTAAAACATTTTCTAAACACATACAAAAACCTTCTTTGGAATAAAAGTGATTTAAAACTGAAACAAATCGAAACAACCCTGAAATTCTCAGCAGGAATTGAGCTAACAAGCAGGAACTGTTTAGTTCATTGTATCTTTAAAATCCCACAAACCCACACAGGAATATAAGCACTCCCTCACCATCTGCTCTTGTAGTGCAAGAGGTCAAAGGTCACATCCAGCGGGGGATTTTGGAGAAGCAGGAGGTGACAGATGAAGTGGTTTAGTGACATTCCTCCTCTTGTCGCCCCCTCAGTCCCGACCCCTCATCAGCAGGGCTGAGGCCGTCAGTAGGATTACCGACACCATTTAGCCTAGCTAGCTCACCAAGCGAATTATATGGCTGAACATCCTGAGGTACCAAATCATCATCTTGTAATAATTTGCATAATGAATATGCCTGCTCCAAAGGCATGGAAATTATTATATGACATCGCAAACTGAGCAAGCCCCACCCCCAAACCAGTTTAATACAGAAGTCTTTGATGCAAATGAAAAATGAAATGAAAGTTGAAAATGCAAAAAGTTTAATGCAAATAGACACAAAATAAAACTATAAACAAATAACTGAATATATAATTTATATTATATTATAATATTATATATATTATATAAAATTCTGAAAAAAAAAAAAAACTCCTAGAGTAGGTTAAACATTTTAAATTTCACACCGTATAATCTGATTAATGTAAATATGTAGTATGCTGTGAGAAGAAACGTTTTATCTTGTGATGAAATCGTCTCCATCCTGCTCCACTTCCTGTCTGCTTTACGGAAACGTTTACTCTCATTCACAGCCTCGTATATCAACTCGGAGAAAGTGCACACCGTAAAACATTACGACCACATCCTCCTCCGAGTGTGTGTGTCTGCGTGAGAGAGAGAGAGAGGGAGAGAGAGGGAGGGAGAGAGAGAGAGAGAGAGAGAGAGAGAGAGTGAGACAGATAGAGAGATTGAGAGAGAGAGAGAGCGAGTGAGAGAGTGAGAGAGAGAGAGAGAGAGA
>JAQQZR010000036.1:29351405-29365538 GCA_030068235.1 Notoglanidium macrostoma | reverse complement strand
TGTGTGTGTGTGTGTGTGTGTGTGTGTGTGTGTGTGTGTGTGTGTGTGTGTGTGTGCAAATCCAAATTAACAGCAGGAATTGAAAAGCAGCTTCGTGCAAAAACACATTTATTTTTAATAAAGTGCACAGAGATGAACTAATATAACCTTTAATTGTGAAGGCAGCATGGCACATTAAAAATCCATTACACACACACACACACACACACACACACACACACACACACACACACACACACACACACACAGACTGAAAGAAATACAGAACTTAGAATATAGGCATACAGTACAATTATTTTGGTAATTTGTGACATTTAACCCACACAGTGTTGTTATAAGAATGATCTAGAAATGTCTCTAGACCTTTTTTCTTTAAGGATCTATGAATATACATAAATATGCAAATTAGGACACACCCCCATTCTATATACTATAACTAACATTAATTTAGCTATCCAGCAAACTAGCTCAACCCTAGTGGGTTTTCAGTATCGGAGTATTGATTTATGTCCAAACCTGTCAGAACATAATGTTACCATGATAACCACTAGGTACACAGTATTAACGTTAGTTAACTAGCTAGCTAGTTAGTTAGCAAGCTAGCTCAACAGGAGTCAGATTTTGGAGTCAGAGGCTCATTCTTTTAAATTTCCTCCTTTCCTCAGCCAAATCTGTCAGAATCTATTTCAATGTTACACAGTTTCTTTATTGTTAACTTGGCTACCAAGATAGCTTAGCTTGCGTATCCTGCGGCTAATGTTTCTTGTGGCAATTTGCATATCAAATGTGAATGGTTCAAAGTCATGAAACTTACTTAGTGACATCACAAAATGTGCTTATACATAGCCCCGCCCACAAGTGTGATTTCCACAAAAGCAAGAAGTCTTTCTTTTAAAAATGAAAAATATGTTGATTCAAAATTCAAATTCTTTAAATATGGAATCAGCATCTAAGAGATGATAATATTGCAAATTATAATAAAATGTTTATCATGATGTGCTCAGCACCTATCTAACAAAGGAGGCTGTGTGCGTGTGTGTGTGTGTGCGTCTGTGTGTCTCCATAAGAGGAGGAAGCACAATAAAATGTGCCAGACGTTTCCTGTCATCCATCCAGACACAATCCGTCCTTCATCCTTTCACCCCTCTGTCTCACACACGTACGCTCAGCTCCTTATCTGCATATCTGCTCTAATTGACATTTTCCATCGTTGCCGTGGTAACCGTGGCGGTCCGGGACCCCAAGTGACACTCGGAGCCAATGAACACTTCTCTAATGAGCAGGGTGGCTTTGATAAGTCATTTATTATCGTAACAGGAGATCACTTCACATCGTCAGCTCTCATCGGTGGAGGAAGATTTACACTCTCCAGGGGAACGCGTGTGTGTGTGTGTGTGTGTGTGTGTGTGTGTGTGTATATATGTGTGTGTGTGCATGATTCCCTCTTTAAGAGTGTGTGGTTGTTAACATGTCTTATAGCGCCTTTCTACCTTTTGTATGGGTGGAGCTGCTGATAATTTATTCACTGGTTCTGTCCAATACCAATGAATATATACATGATGCAATATGCATATACATATATGCAAATTTGTAAACACCTGTCCTCCTGCCATCACTAACATTAGTTCACTTAGGTATTTGGTAAATGACATAGGTCAACATGAGTGGGATTTCAGTATTAAAACCAGATTTACAGCCAAACCTATCAAATTATTAACGTTACCATGACAACCAGTCATTAGCTAACTTAGCAACCTAGGCAGCATGCACAAATTTTATGTTTAAGTTTTCCAGTACCAGCTGCAATTCTCAAATTATGTGCATGTCAGACATGATTGGAAGTTGTTAAGCTAGTTTAGTGACATCACATACTGATCTAAAAGCTTCTGATGAGTGATTGGGCAAACACTGTGGGGACAGGATGACAAATTGATCATAACAGTTTACATTTTTGATTCATTCTTAATTTATTTACACGAACACGGAAATGTTTTTTATGTAAATGTCCTACGAAATCCGAAAGTTTCCTAATATCCACCAATTTCAGGTCCGGCTCAATCCCACATGGCTTTCTATTCACTGTATCTGCTCACTGCATACACACTGCATATATACACCCTACTCAGTGCCCTACATCCATTATTGAGACTGAACCATTGAAAATTTAACTTCTATTGTTTTTGCTGAATTTTCACTCAAGATTTTCACTCAAACTTGCTTGATTAAAGTATTGGCACCCCAGCTATTGTTAAAATGGATGTTGGGTTGAACGCGGTGAAACCATGTTAGTTGTGTTAGCAGTCATTGTTAAATATAATTACAGTGTAATGAAGTGTTTGATGTTGATGTTCCGTACGGTTCTGCCAGGTTTCCACTCTCGCTTTATCCTTAAAATGTCTATAACCTACTTATAAGCTACATATTAGCTGGCTAATTCATAGTTTAAGCCATAGACTGTATTTACTTTTACTAAGATATCAAAGTATGTGAGGTAAATGTTGATGTTTCTGATGGTTTTGTGTCATTTGCACTCTCACTGTATCTTTAGACTCTCTATAAAAGACTGTGCGCTAGCTACATGCTAGCTTTATTTTCAGTACTACAACAACAGCCCAGTTGCCTAGCAACAGTGTTCTCACTGCTTGTTAAATGTTAAGAGGTTTGAAATTGAAAGCATTTTATTGCTCCGATGTAATAATAAAACAACCCTCACAACGGCCAAGGCGCCTCAGTCTGGGGTAAGTGGACAAGGGGGCATTAAAAACGGGCGATGTAGAGCAACACACACACATACACACACAAACAAACAAAGAAACAAACAAACACACATGCACATACACACACACACTTTTACACACACACAAATACACATACACACACAATGACACATAAACACACACACACACATATACACACACTTTTACACACACAGATACACATATATACACAATGGCACATAAACACACACACACACACACACACACACACACACAGAGTTGAGTGGTCCAGAGTGACTCATATGTCAGTGTATGTTTGAGAGCTCTAATGGATCACTTCCCACACACACACACACACACACACACACACACACACACACACACAGGAGCTGTAATTATGGCGTGTGGAGATAAACCCGTTAGCGAGCACCTACAGGCTTTAATTTAATGCTCGGCTAATTAAAGCCCACCGCGGGGGAGGGGGAGAGGGAGGGGTGTATGAAGACGAGTGTGATGATGAATTATGGGTAATTATAGTCGAGTGTTACATGTTGTTTTGTATTTACCTGTTTTATGGACCCTGTGACGGGGTTAACTGTCTCAGCGTGTTCTTATTGCGTGAATACAGGAGAGTCGTGTGTTATGCTGGAGAGCAGCGCGTCCGAGAACGTTTCAGCTCCTGAGATTAAGTCTCTTTCAATTCCCACGCACAAAATCTGCCGCGGTCACCTTTGCTACCATGTAATAGATCATTTTCCTGTAACAGCACATCTCCACGTGTTTTATTCCTCTTACACCACAGCAATGCACCACCAGTTATCACTGTTCATTATTGAAGAATGACACGTCATATCATCTTTGTCCATTTATAGCTGCATTTAATGTTCCGCGAAAGGAGTTAGTTCCTGTTTTTGTTTGTATTAAAAATTGTATATTTCTAATTAATTATTCAGTTGTAGCAGCTATAAACACTCATTCCTTCAACAACCTGTCTGTATTTTTGCACACGACAAAGACGTATCTTGTCATGTTTCTGCATAAACTCCTCCGTGCTGAAGATCACAGCTTTACTTCACTGACACTGGAGACTCCTTCCATAAACGTTACATAAACGTCTCCTCACATATCAACGATTACACACGTTTCTATTCAGTTTATTATCAGTGGCGCGTGCGCTGTACACGTCCCTGTGAATGAGCTGTTACTATAGAAACCATAACGGAATGGAATATAAAGCTTCACTACTGTCAGAGCCGCTGCTATAGAACAGTAATCAACACCTCCTGACCAATCAGAATCCAGAACTCAGCAGCATTGTGGTGTAACAGATTCATTACTAGTTAATGACTAGTCTGTAGATGCAGTCAGACTTTTAACATATTAACCGGTGTGTTAATTAGCGAGCGAGTTTCCGGCCGTGTATTCCTGATGGCGAGCAGGTCAGATAAACACGCCTCTTTTTTTCTCTCTGTCTGATAACTGACCTGTGATTGATGATGTGTTATTACGGAAGTTGAGATTGTTCTGATATCCTGCGCCGGATTTCCCCTTTGCTAATCGCTCACTTCTGCCATCACACGAGCGCGTCATTTATAACGTCTCATTAACGATGAGAGTTAATGGATTCCGGGAGAAGAACAACTCAGCTCACAGCGGAAATCTCTCACATGTGAAGTGTGTGTGAAGTGCAAATAATGGTCTCTTGTTTGGGATTCAGCTTGATATTTTTACACCTGTAACATGAGAATGTCATTTTTAATGATTTTATTATTTTTCTGGGGTTTTTCCCCCGAGCACCTGCTTTATAAAGGAATTAATAAAGCACTTTAAATATTAATTTTGAGAGCTAAGTCTCGTAATGTACGCTCCACAGCTTCATTTATATTTTAGAAAAATAAGTTGAAAATAAAACTATTATTAAAAAATATAACTTAGTCATACAGTTACTGAATTTACTTCAAGACGATGAAATACTTTAGATCTCGGGTTGCTTTAAGCCGAGTTACTTTAGGAGGAAATACCAGAACTGACCATCATTCATATTTCTGGAGCCATTAAGATCTCTTTTCTTACACTGTAGTAATAAACTTAACTATATAATAAATTTAACAGAGATATTTTTGTTGAATCAAGTTAGCAACTTTGACAAAGCGTTTAAGCTCCGCCCACATTAACATCACCATATCTTTCATGTAATATATCACAGAAAAGCTTGTTTCCTGTTTTAAATGTCACTTTATGTGTTGTGTGTATTATGTCAGTTTCTATTATAAACCACACACACACACACGCACACACACGCACACGCCACCAGACGCTGTGTTTGGGATGAGGATGAAGATTTGGTGTTTCCGATGGAGATTTAACACCTTCAGTGACCTTTAAAGTGCCGGCTGTGTCTCATTTGCATATAATATACTGAGAGCAGCCTTCAGACTGAGGGATTGTGTCTGAGTGAGTGTTTTATTCATACACATGCACACACACACATACACACACACACACACACTTGAATAGAAGCAAGTGTTTCTAATATTTGTATTATGAGATACTATAAAACATTGTATCTCAAAGAAAAAAAGATTTTGACCAGTCTCAAGTTCTCAGTGTTGTCTATTTTAAATGATTTGCCAATAGAGCACAGCAGGATCACGTCGATTTAGAGGAAAAAATACAAAAAGATATTGACAATGATCATTTTTTTGCAGTGTAATCTTAAGAACAACTGCTACCTGTAACACTTCCCCTCAGCACACTTTTCCCTTCGCACTGCATTTGGGACTAGCCCGAGAAGTATCATTAATCTTAGCTCTATACTAAGCTTGAAGTTTTATTAACCTTACCACAGTACCAGAGACCATAATATTAACCTTCAATCACACAAACTGCATTTGTGACAAAGCCTAGGTGAGACCTTTAATCTTAATTTTAACCTTAATCCCAAAATCCCTATCCAAGTCCTAAAACTAATCCTAAAAACTTCTCCTACATTCATGCTGCGTTTGGGACGAAGCGAAAAAACAGCCAAGAAGAGCGTGTAACTTTACCTTAACCCTAATCCTAACGCTTATTTTAATCATAATCCTGTCTCTCTATCTGTAACACATACACACACACACACACACACACACACACTCGCGCGCGCGCGCCCTCCTGTACAGGCTGCATTTGGGACAAAGCCGATGAGCAGGAGGCGTGTGGCTCCAGACGAAGCTGAGTGAGATTTAACGCTCTGCTGGTGACCTTTAGTGGTCTGAGGCTGTCTCATTTACATATACTAAGACTTCAGATTGAGGGATGACTACACACACCCACACATACACCCACACATACACCCACCCACACACACACACACACAAACTGGATGGTTAGATGGAGATGGATATGTGGTGTGAGTGTGTGTGGATGGAGGAAAGAACAAGTGCAGTGAGAAATGGAAGAGGCAGAGGCGTGAAATTGGAACCACCTACCTCACACACACACACACACACACATTAAATCTATATATAATCAAACAGTGATATATAAATACACACTCATATATGCGTTAATATGACATGTACACAAACACTGTGTATATATAATATAAACACACACGTATACATATTTACACCTCACACACTTGATTCTGTTATTTTTAGAGCTAGAACATAATGTGTGTCTCGCTGGCTATTTGTTCACGCATACACACACACACACACACACACACACGCACACACACACACACACACTCTTCCTTCCTTGAGTAGGATGTGTATTTCCCCTTCTCTCCGGGTGTTCTTTCTCACTGTGCATTATGGGTCAGATATTTCTTTTTCATGCCTGCTCCCTATTTTCAGGCAACTCACACACACACACACACACACACACACACACACACACTGTACAGAAAGTCATGAATCTTTCATGTTGCGGCTCGCTGTAATCCCTGAGGCGTGCTCGCAGGACGCACACACACACACACACACACACACACATATATACAAGGACACACAAATTGAGTCTCTAATGCAGAGTCTTTAAATTTGGACTTTTTATTCACTCTCTCAAGTGCTGAAAATATTTCTTGAATATTTCAGAAATGTTTGATTTACATATTACGTCCCCGCTTCACACGACCTTCATCAGCTAATGAAGCAATTAAGCTAACTGTACTAGCTAACTGCACTAGCAACAGTCGACTGTTTATTGTTTATATGTGTGAGTGACGCCTAGCCTGATTTCAGTTACAGAGACGTTTTAAATCAGCTTTTGTAAATGTGATGCAAATTAGGCAGTAAAGAAGTGCCAAATCGAATCAGTTCTCTCAAACGAATCCTCGGACCAATCCCATTTTGCGTGTGGTCTGTGTGGAACCTGTCTTCAGTTCCCTGCGCACACCTTTAGTTCCTACCTGCAATAAATTCTCCCCAGAAATGGAAGACAAATGTATAGTAAATGTTACAGCTACATATTGTTACACGATCCTACACAACAGGATGGCTGCTGTTCCTGTTACGATCTCTTCTCTGGTTTATAATCGTTATGCTTCCGTTATAGTTGTTTTTAATGTGTTTCATATATTTGAATGTGCCAGTAACAGTATAAAGGCTCCATCTTGCTTTGCAATCATCTTCCACAGCTAGATGTTTGAAATTCTGTGAAAATCTCCCACACACGATCGAATTTCGACCCCTCAGATATGGCGTCGCGTTGACGTGTCTTAGTGTCGTGTCAAAATCCGTGCCTTCTTATTGGTCTGCTTGATGTCACGTGGTCCAGCCTTTTTTCTCGCCCTTACTAAACAAAATGGCTGAACAGAATAGAAGAAGGCGTCACTTTTTCCCCCTCTCTCGTCCCAGACTAGCCCCGCCCTCTGTGCGAGCCGAGCCTGCGAGCATCCCTCCGATTGGACAGCCCGGACAACCATCCAATCCGGATCGCAGGAGGCGGAAACGTCTTAGCCAATGGGAGCGCAAGGGAGGCGGGCTTTCTGTTGGACTACAGAATTAAAGGCAGAGCGAATTCTCCAACGTTTACTCTGAACGCTTCCGTTTTGGACACTCCCTGTTTACAGCTGGATATTTCCACATTTTTGTGACATTTCTGGATTATATCTCGATATGTTTGCGACTTGAGCGTGTTCGTGAACCTTACGAGGCCCGAAGCTAAACCTAGCAATCTGTCCTTTTGCACTTTATTAGCGTAGCTTGTTAGCATCGTCGGAGGTTTAAATGTCAGAGACGCGCGCGCTTCGTTCTGCTGTTTATTTCTGTTCTTTTTAAAATTGATAAATATCTCGCTTTTTTCCTTATTATTATTATTATTACTCTGGAATAATAATAATAATAATAACAGTAATTATCAGAATACTCATCAATTTACTGCTGGTTGGGTTTTTTCCCCTTCTTATTGTTATTATTGTGATAATTATTTCGCACAGATCATAAAAATATAAATATCTGATGAGCAACAAACTGTACTTGAACATTTTCTCCGCTTATTTACGTACAGATCAGTGTAACTTCGCATGCATTCATGATTTTTGCGTCATTAAGACCCTCTTGGAGGCTGTATTTCGTCAGGAACTCGATGCACTTGTTTGTTTTTGCTGCTGTTGTTGTTGTTGTTATTATTACGTGTTCTCTCTCAGTAAGACCTCTTATAACGTGAAGCTGCTTTTTAAATGCCATTTAACAAAACATTTTAATTCAATCGCCTGCTTTTCTGACCCTCTCGGATCTGGTGTTAAGCGATTTTAGACGACGAATTAATAAGTAAATAAAGAAAGAAAGGAATCTCGCGCGCCTTCCTTCCTGCACCGGTTCACGCGCCGCTGCGCGCGTGCTGCAAAAGGTGAGGTTTAATCCGATTTCTGCAATGATTGACCTTTAAAAAAAAGCAAAACGGGCAGATTTTCTGTTCTTGTTCGAGCTGCTGATGAGTTTGCATGCTTTATTGTGTAGGTGCGCTGATTCGCTGTGTTAAATGAGTACACGTTACTAAATTAAGGTTAAATTAAATCATGTATATTGTAGTCCTGTGATCAGGGTGTAGTGTGTTAACATATTCATGTATTATATAATCACTGGTATTCATCTGTATTGCATTTTATTTAATTTTATTGAATTGGTGAATAATTCTTCTTATGATTATGATTGTAATAAATGCACTACCTTTCACTTTTACTTAATATTAGCACTTGATATTCTCTGGATTCTGATTGGTCAGGAGGTCTTGACTAGTTTTCTGTAACTGACCGTAGCACTCGTGCTAATGCATTATGGTTTCCATAGTAACAGATAGATAAATAAACAGTATGGTGTAAGGAAGGAGTCTCCAGTGTCAGCGCTTCGTCACAGTCGCAGGTGATGCTGGAAGTTGTCTCGCATCTTCAGGACCGAGGAGTTTCTGCATTTCTTTGTCTTATTAAGTTCAGGAGAGATGAGAGAGAGTCTGGTGAGGGTGCGAGTGCTTACCGCTGCTGTAGTGTAAGCGAGAACAGGAACTAACGTGTTTCACGAGTGTAAAATGTAAGCATGAACAGATGAACGAGCACGGCGTGGTGTTTAACGCTTCACAGTGGTAGAGTTCCCTTTTCCGGCGCGGTCCGAAGTGTTTAATTTTGTGATTAATGCAGCGTTCTAGAATATTCAGCGCACCTGGAGAGGTTCCATGTTAACAGATGAAACGTGAGAACACGTCGGACTCGGATGTGAAACGGAGAACCGCTTCCTGCAGAAGAAAGAGAAGACGCTCATTCATTCCGAGCCGTCGTTGACTTTCAGCACCTCGGTTCCGAGTGGCTTTAGAAGTATTTACGCCCTCGGACCGAAAGGTTAAGTGGCTGTTTGTGAGCGTCTCTCGCTCCGAGACTCACGGACCGCTCTGCTCTTCAGTCTTTGATACAGAAATAAAAAATAGAAACCTGACTTTTTGAAATATTGCAGTTTGTTATCCTGAAAGAGAAACTAATTTTGGTCAATTCTGTACCTCTACTGAGCAGCAGGTCGCCTGTGTTTAAAGGTGGGACGATGTATCAGTCTAACACTGTCACGAGTTAATAAAAGCGAATGAATATGAACAGACGTGTTATAAACGTTATTCTGCGGTGGAAGAGCGGAGACGGGGGATGTGACGAAGACGTTTCAGCGATACGTGATGTATATTGCGATATTTTGTTTCGCTAACAAACTACTGAGAAAACCAAATGATACTCCGATTAACGTGATTACCGTGAAAATGAGAGAATATCAACATTCTGTAATAAAAAATATAAATATCGGCTTTATTTATCACGACATCGATTTCATATCATCCGATTCCCAAAATATGGCGTAGTTAATTGTATTAATTTAATAAAGGCATGTTGATATTAATATTGTGAGATTTTACAGTAATGAGGATTGTGGGCGTGGTCAGGTTCTTGCTCAGTGATTGGACACTTTGTAAAATCTGGCTTTATTCCAGTTATTCAGTTTTTTTCCTCCTTTTACGTACTTGACGTTTTTTTAATCACTTGTTTTGGCACAAATGTTTCGCCGTCACTGTTGAAGTACGTTACGATGTCTTGGAGTGTCACTGTGTGATAGTTTCTGTCCCATCGCACCTGCTTTAAGATGCTGATCCAGCAGGTCTAATAACAGTCTGTTAAGGCTTCTTATTTTCAGGAAGTTATAAATAGCATTGCATGAATCCCATAATGCATTTCACCTGACGAGATTTCTCCCATATCTCCGCGCTAATCTCGTAGAGCTTAATGAAAAGTTAAATGATTATCCTGGTTAGAAAAACAACGCTTTGGTACGTGACTTGACGCTCCTGAGTAGGTTACGCTTGATGAATGAACTTGATGTGTCTGCACCATCTGCTTGGAAATCAAGGTCAAAGGTTATGAGGTCGTGACCCCAGGCGTGTGAAACTCGCTGTCTCTGTTCAAAAGCTCAGGAGGGCAAAAAAAAGGCGTCTGCTGCCGAATCAGACGGACATTTCACACAGAAAGTGGAGCGCGTGCGTGCGTGTGTGTGTGTGTGTGTGTGTATGTGTGGAACATTCCTGAACATGAACTCTCCCACACTCGGACCTCTCAAAAGCAGGCAGGTTCTGATTCTCATTTAAATACATGATTGAATATTAATGAGCGCATTATGAATATGTATGAATTAAATACTGAGCGATGGAGCAGGGTTACTGTTTCCACTCTCAAGTTGGATATTTTCCTTTAACAGCGATTGACCAACAGTTACAAACTTTTATCCGTTTCCAGTTACATTACTGTTCATGAAGCGAGTTATTTCCTGTTGTCTCGGCCGTTATAGCAGCTATAAACACTGGTTCCCTCTCCAGCCTCTCTGTATTCTCTCTCTTGTGACGGCGCACACACTGGAGACTCCTGTCAATAAACAATAAACTTGTGTGTTATGTAAAGCTGTTATAGAGAATTAATCAACACTTTCTGACCAATCAGGATGCAGGAGTGTGGGATTAAACAGAATATATTAATGAACTCCACATCGTCTCCTCTCTGTTAGGAGAGGGTGGGTGTGGGTGGGTGTGTGTGTGTGTGTGTTGGCCTGAACCCCAGAAAAGGTCCTTGAGCTCTATCTGGAAGCGTTTTTTCGCCTCTCTGTCTGAGATTTTGACTCCGTATCGACTAAAACAAACATCGAACCTGAAAAAAAGAGTTTTTAAAAGCTATATTTTGTTACATTAGTTGTTATTAAATAGCAGCTCTGTTTGTTGCCCCGCCCCCTTTGGTTAAACGCCACACAGGATGCTGTGACATCACTGAGGGGTTAACTTCTTAAAGGGACGGCGCTGTGAAACGCAGACTCCACCTTTCTCCCGCTTCTGGGCTTCTCTTTTCCCTTTCTTTTGCTTTCTGTTCCTGTGGTGTGATTAAACTCCGTGTAGTGGCTGGAATGTCAGGAGTGTCGGGGTGACGTTCCTGTGGGAAACGCTGGCTGGTAAAAGATAAACATGGAGGACGAGGTTGCGCTCCGCTCTCACACGCCGCTCCTCCAGGTGTTCACGCCTTTCTTTTTTCTCCCTTTCACACTTTCTCACGATTTTCCCGTAAACAGCAGCGCAAGCTTTACGCCTCATTCTAATTCTACAGGAAGTCAGTACAATAAAGTGATTTCTTTGGTTTACGTTGTCAGAAAAGTGACGTTTGAGATTAAGCGCATATTTACATTCTGACTGCTCACGACTGTTCCTGTTTACATTTACAGCATTCTGATATTTCAGCTAAAAATAACGTTTAAAAGGCAAAGTGGCACATGGGGTTCCGATTGGCCGAGGGCAGTGCGGCGCGAGCCGATTGGCCGAGGGCAGCGCGGCGCGAGCCGATTGGCCGAGGGCAGTATACAGATGGAAAGACGGATCACTTGTCATGATGTTTTGTTTTTCTGCTGATGTCTCAAAGTATTTTCTGTGTTATGATTTCACCGACGCTGCTAAATAAATAAATAAATATTTTTTAAAGATCTCGCAAACGCTGTGTTTTCAGCTACTTCCTGTTTTCCAGCTGCTTTAATTAAACCGTTAACACAGACACGTCTGATTTATTACGAGAGAAAACGTCTGGTCAGGGCTTTTTAATCCTCCTGCTGCACTACAACCCCATGCATATTCATCAGGGTATGCAAATGACATGCTAATTAGCGGCGTGTGCTGTGTTTACATGGTTTGTTGATGTCTACAGGTTACTGGAGAGAAAAACGAGATAAACAAAAGGCGAGAAATTTTTTTTTAATGAATTCCAAAATGGAGAATATTGCATGTAACATGTGTAACATGCAGCTCTAACCGCTTTATGCTAATGAGTAGTGATGCATATGTTAATTAATTAGCATGCGGTCGGTGAGGTGTCACTCATGTGCTCGGATTTTGTGCTCGGAGTGAACGCTGGATCCTGAGCGACCCTGCAGCGGATTACGGGTATTTATAGCCACGATGCTAATCACGACGCTACACGCAGAGAGACGGTGATTAATGATCAACTCGACAAGGATCCTGATTAACGAGCGCCGCAACAGATCTGCCTCACACACACACACGCACACGCACACGCACACGTGCTTTTCACGATTAATTTCTCAAGTATTTATAAATGTCATGATTCAAAAGAAGGGACTTCCTCTTCAAGCAGATTAGCTCGCTAATTAGGTCGCTAACAACAAGAGGCGGAACTGGAAGGTGTTTGCGCACGTAATTGGATGTGAAATTGCAAAATTAATCCAATACAGCGGCTCCGTTTGCATGTTAAGGTGAGAGACGGGTTCTTAACACACGTGTGTTCTCAAGAGGCGTGGAATAAAAACGGTCCGTAAGAAGGAAACGTGAGAATGTAACACACAAACGTGAACGTTTTAATTTACTTCCCACTGGAGCTACAATGCTAATGTTGCTAACAAATAATGGAAGCTTATGGCTACCAGTTTAGCATTCATCATAGATTAGATTCGAGAGAGATTTCCTAGATGTTGTGTGTGTGTGTGTGTGTTTTTTAGCAGTCCTTCCTCTGTCTCCTGTGTGTGTGTGTGTGTGTGTGTGTGTGTGTGTGTGTGTGTGTGTGTGTGTGTACACGTTTTTAATGGAGGTTACAGGAGTTAATTCTGCAGCTCCTTCTGTTCATCTAAATGCATGAAACAGCCAGAATCAATTACAGAGAGCAGATGAGAAGATGCAGGAGAAAACACACACACACACACACACACACACACACACACACACACACACACACACACCCCTGGCAGCATGTGAGCTGTGTGTTCTATAATCTTGGGATAAAAATAATTTAGAAAAAAAGCACTGAGTGTGATTTAAAAGCTGGAGTTTTTTTTCTGATGACTCACAACTCCTAGCTAGAGCTTGTTCCCATGGTAACGTCTCCAGAGGTTGCTCCTGTGGTTTCTTTTAACTCCACGTCGTGTTCGCGGTGGCTGTGAAGTACAAGTCGTAGATAGTTGTTTCCTTCGATACTCTTAGTTTTAGCTAACTAATAAATTATTACTGATGGTGTTTTCTATAGTGAAGAAGGTTGTTGCCATGGTTACGCTCAGCCAGAAATCGCTTTCTTGGTTAATCGAAGTCGAAGTTGTTGCTGAGGTTATATTTAGGACTTATTTTCGTAGTTACTTTTTATTGACCGTCTGAGCGTCTCTGCGCTGTAGCTCGGCGTTTTCTCCATCGGTGCGTTGAGCTGAACCTCGCGCCTGTGCTTATTCTCACTTACTAAATCACCCCCATGCCTTCTTTTAGCTAAAAACCAAAGTGAGAGACTGATGGAAAGAAACAGACAGAGAGAGAGAGAGAGATGATAAATTCTGCTGTCCACACACACACACACACACACACACACACACACACACTAAATACCTCATTTAATTACTCTGGGTGTGTGTGTGTGTGTGGGTGTGTGTGTGTGTGAGTG
>JAQQZR010000036.1:29315147-29337526 GCA_030068235.1 Notoglanidium macrostoma | reverse complement strand
CACTCTCTCTCTCACTCTCTCTCTCTCGCCCCCTCTCTCCCTCTCTCTCTCTCCCTCTCTCTCTCTCTCTCTGGCAGGTTGCACGTACAATCTCCAACATGCAGCAGCAGATCCAGCAGCACCAGAGGCAGTTAGCTCAGGCCTTGCTGATGAAGCAGCAGCAGCAGCAGCACCAGGCCTCATCCACTCACTCTTACCCCAGCCTCGGCAAGCCAAACCTGGACGCTTTCCCAGGAAACTCCCAGGCCTCTTCAGGCCTCTCCATGTCAGACCTGCACACCAAAGAGCCGCACACGTCTCCCAGCTCCTTCAGCACGTATCCTCTGTGTAAGAAACTCCTCCTTACTCCGGCTTCCATAAACACAGTAGACGGTTCTTTTAGTGAGGCTTCTGAATATAAAATTGGATGTATTAATAGTTTGTGTCTGGCTGTGTGCAGCTGGATTGAACGGGAGTGTGGGTGTGGGCTGCATGGACGCTCTGAAGGACTCTCAGCCCCAGCCGCAGTCTCGGTTATCCCAGTGGACTCACACCAGCTCCATCGACTCCATCAGCACCACCACCAGCCCCAGTAAATCATTTTGTTTAATTGAATCCACCATAATTGGATAAATAATAAATATTCAGATAAAAATATTTGGATAAGCAAACAAACAGGGAAAGGAATAAATAATGTAAATAAGCAATGAGATAAATAAATAACTGGATAAGTAAAAACAGCTGGATAAATAAATAAATTATATAAAAACTATTCGGAATAAATGGATATACAAACGAGAGAATAAATAAATTATAATTATTATTATAAATAAATGAATTGCAATTCAAATAAATGAATAAATGAGATATATAGATAGAAATTGAAGGTAATTAATTGTCTTTAGTTTATACTCCTAATACTTTATTTAATTTTATTTGCTCCTAACAGTAAAAAGGGAATTGCTATCATAAAAAACAGGATCAATCCCACTTTCTTTTGTTGTTCTTATTATATTTGTTTGTTTGTTTTGACTGATTTAATACAACGTGAGTAAGCGGTGGTGTTTTCTCTCTCAGGTGCTCCTCCCTCGAGTCACGCCGCCAACATTAAACCCGTGATGGAGGATTCTTTCGGTCCTTATAGCCTGATGTCCAGCTGCCAATCTCCCAGCAGCCCCTTGGGGGCACCAGAGAGCTGGCCACCAGGCAAAAACACTAACGACAAAATGGCCAATGGAACGAGTGTCAACTGGCCTCCGGGTAGCAGAGCTGTTCTGAATAATCACTGAGACTTATTCTTCATCCTGAGTTTATTTTAGCATGCAGTACACATGACTGTCTTTATGTTTGTTTTTATCGTCTCAGAGTTTTGTCCAGGGGTTCCCTGGAAAGGTCTGCAGAATATCGACCCCGAGTCTGACCCCAACGTGACCCCAGGAAGTGTTTCTGGCTGCCCTACAATCAACACCAATATTCAGGACGTTAATCGCTACCTGCTCCGGGACAGGAATGGAGGTGTGTGTGTGTGTGTCTGTCTGTGTGTCTGTCTGTGTGTCTGTCTGTGTGTCTGTCTGTGTGTCTGTCTGTGTGTCTGTCTGTGTGTGTGTGTGTGTGTGGACTGACTATACCCCCTAAGATTAGGAGAGCAGCGGGCGGGCGGGCGGGTACGCAGGCGGTTGTGAGGTGTACTTTGACATCACGTCTCCTGTCTGTGTTCTCCAGGTAAACTGTTAGACATGAAGTCCACCTGGTCTACAGGTTCTGTCTCACACACTCAGGCCTCACTGTCCAATGAGATGTGGAAGATTCCTGTGGGTGGGCGGAGCTCTGGAACAGTGCCCCGCCCCCCGCCGGGCCTCACTAATAACAAACACAATAACAACTGGACACCAGGACCGCTGAGCAACAGCTGGAGCAGAGACTACACCTCAGGTCTATACTCTCTTCTCTTCTTCTCTTCCTCTTTCCTTCCTTCCCTTCCCTTCCTTCCTTACCCTCCCTTTTCCTTCCCTTTTTGTTTATTTTCCTGTCATGTCTTTGCTTCTCCTGTTTTCCCCTCCATGCGACTCTTCCTTCTCCTTCCTTTCTTCCTTTCTTTTCCCTTCTTCTCTTCCTTTTGTCTGTTTTTTCCATTCCTCTTCTCTTCCTTTTTTCTTTCTCTTTCTCTCCCTTTCTTACTTCCATTTCCTTCTTTCTCTCTTCATTGCTCTTTCCTTTTTCCCTTTTTTACTTTTCTTTCCTTTTTTCATTTTCCTCCCATTTCGCTTTTCCTTCATTCCTTTCCCATTTCTTTAGTTTCTCTGATTTCATCCCTTTCTTAGCCCTGTTGTCCAAATGATTCCCATCCCTTCTGTTCTCTCGTCCTCTTCCCATCCCTTTTTCCTCTTCTTTTATTTCCCCTTTACTTCCCTCCCTCTGTTCCTTTTTTCCCTTCTTGACCAAGCTATCATAATAATCTCTCTCTCTATCTCTCTCACAGAGAGCGCTGGTTGGAATTCCGAGAGCTCCAGCAGGACCAGTAGCTGGCTTGTGTTGCGTAATCTCACTCCTCAGGTCAGTGCACTTTGTCTCTTTCAGCGTACAGCTGATTTGGAACACAGCCCATCAGATTAATGGCAGTAATAATATGAAGTATCTATAAGAGAGTTTTAAATGTCAGTGTAGTGATGTATGTGTGTGTGTATGTGTGTGTGTATGTGTGTGTATGTGTGTGTGTATGTGTGTGTGTATGTGTTGCAGATCGATGGGTCCACTCTGAGGACACTGTGTATGCAGCACGGTCCTCTCATTACGTTCCACCTCAGTCTGCCGCAGGGGAACGCTCTGGTGCGCTACAGCTCCAAAGAGGAAGCAGCTAAAGCTCAGAAATCCCTGCACATGTGAGACGCACACGCACCCACACACACGTGCACACGCACACACGCGCACACGCACGCACGAACGCACACAGTGGTCAGACCACCAACAAATTGTTTAGAATTTTGTCAGAATTTCATTTGAGGGTCTTTCTGTCTGTCTGTCTGTCTGTCTGCTTGGTAGTCTCTCTGTTTGCTGGTCTTTGGGCATGTTTGTCATCTGTCTGTGAGTGTCCGTTTATCTGTCTGCCTCTCTGTCTTTCTTTGTTTCTTATGTATGTCCGTTTATCTTGGTGTGTGTGTCGGTCTGTCTGTTTGCCTGCCTGTCTGTCTTGGTGTGTGTCTGGCTACTTACCCATCTGTCTTTCTGTCTGTCTGTCTGTCTGTCTGTGTGCTTATCTGCTTGTCTCATTTTGTCTGTGTGTTTAATTATTATCTGATTGTTTATCTGCCTGTACTGTTGTATCTAATCCCCCCCCCCTTTTTTGTGCCCAGGTGCGTTCTGGGTAACACTACCATCTTGGCGGAGTTTGCCGGAGAGGAGGAAGTGACTCGTTTTTTCTCTCAGGCTCAGTCGTTCCCGCCCTCCGGCAGCTCCACCCACCCCGCCCTGGGGCAGTGGGGCACGTCGACCACTAAGGGAAGCAGTAACCCAGGGGGCGGAGCTAACGGGGCCGGGGCGGAGCTGCTGTGGGGCGGCGCCCAGCAGCCGTACTCCAGTTTATGGGGGCCGATCAACGGAGAGGAGAGCCGAGTGATGGGAAGTCCCGTACCCGTGAACACGCTGCTCCCCGGAGACCTGCTGAACGGAGAGAACATGTAGACGAGCGGGAAACCGAGGGGCTACAAACAAACAACCACAAATCAGTGTGAGGATAATCACTTTCCCTGGAACTGTTTTTATTTTCTTTTTTAATTAGAAGTAGATTTACAAACTGGAAACGTTTATCGATGTAAAAGAAGGAAGAGTGGACTGAAATATGAACGCCTTGGATGTTTCTTTTGCTGAAGAAGAAGAAGAAGAAGAAGAAGAAGAAGAGGCACGGCAGCCGTTTTAAATCAAGATATTAAAAAAGACAAACCTCACAGCCTTGCTGTCTCCTCACTGCTCCTGCTTTAACCTCTTTACCCTTCCTGTGATTTCTTTCAGAACTTATCAGCCTTAAGTGTCTCCTTTTTTACATTTCTTTTAAAATAACCTAAAGAACATTTTATAACTTCTGTTTCTGAGCCAACGATTTGGAAGAGGGAAATGAAAAGGCCAATCAGATGCATTTTCCCTTGGAATTTTACAAAAAAAAAAAAAAAAAAAGCCTGAGGTACACTGACCCATGTATTGTTAAAAAGAAAACCAACAAAAACCGTATACTTATGTGTGAGTGTCTACAGGAAGTCGACCAAGCGTTTGTCACGAACCTCCGTCTAAAAGATTCTCGCTGGGATCCTCGTGTTTCTGTCCTGATCGGATTTCAGTGCTGAATGTCGGAGGTTTTTCCTTTTTTTCCCAGGATCAGAGGAAGGAGAAACTCCGTGTCTGTGTGATGCGTTGTGCAATATATCCGTCGTCATCATCATCCGCTTATTCTTCCGTCCTCGCTGAAGCTCTTTTTATACGTTAAATCTGTTCCACAAAGACTTATGGACTTGCCGGGTTTCCGACTCGCTGCTGCTCAGCGGCTGTGTCCTAAATCCATGCACACTTTCTCTCTAAACGGAGAGATCTGAGATCGCGACGGGAAAGACTCGGCTTCAGGCACAACACCAAAACTAATCTTTCTCTCCTAATGCAGTAAAAAATGCCTAATGTTTTTTGGGGGGTTTTAATATACTATCAGATACGATATGATAAGCACTTATGGACAGATGGAGTGATTAGGGGGAAAAAAGAAACAAAAAATAAATAAACAAAGAAAAGACTATTTTAAAATTCCGTTTTTGCCGTCTTTGGAGCAACTTTAAAAAGACTGAATCTACAATCAGACTGAAACTCGCAGTACGTTTTTACACTCAGCGTTTTTTCCACCTCCTGCTTTCTGGATTAAATCGAAATGAATGTCATCGTTATTCCAAACTTGTTTATGGCCTTCGCTGCATCCGGAGAAAGACGCCGGAAACGGGGATTGTTATCCGGACCAGTTACCGACCGAGAAGTGGCTCAACGTGTGATGTCACGGTGTTCTAATGCTGAGAAGTCAGTGAAGGAACGCTGCGATGTCGGAGTGTCGGAATGCTGTGAGGTCACAGTGTCGGAATGCTCCCATTCCGCAGTAAAGCGTGGATGGCACCGTGGGGTGTCGTGTGGCGTCACGCTATCGTAATTCCATGATGTCACGGTGTCGGAATACTTTGGATGTTACGCCGATTGACGTTAACGTGATGTCGGAATGCTGTGACATCACAACGATGGATATTAATGTTTGCTATAACAGGGAACAGTGGCATGTCACAGCGCAGCGACGTCGCAGTGTTACACGACGACACGGAATGTCACGTGACGCCTCAGTGTTTTCCACTTCCTCAGAAACTCGAGACCCGCCCGAAGCGGCGCCCCGCTCCCTTTTCCCTACACACGCCCTGATGCATTATGGGTATTCTGTAACACTATCGTCCAGCATTCGGAGACTCGCGTGTTGCAATGCATTGTGGGACTTCCTGAGTGCACCTGCAAAATAGTGCACTACGTAGTGAGTAGGGAATGATTTGGGACACGGTAGCAGAATGTGTGTACGTTTGTTTTTACATTTTTTTTTTATTTTATTTTTTTTTTTGTCGCTACGACTAATCAAAGCCAAATCGCCACCTCGCGCATCTCTGCACCTTCAGCAGGAACCCCGACTCCCACCAACCTGCAGTCACACAAACGTTGGAGTTTATCTGGGTTTTTTTGATCTTGTTTGATGTTTTTTTGCTTTTCTCCTCGTACTGCACATTTCTGGAGCCCGTCAGTGTTCATATGCACAAACACTTCCTGTCCTGTGTAACGAAAACAAGGAACAATTCGAATAATGATTGTTTTCTGATTTGATGTGAAAAATCATTTATCATTTTTATGCGTGTGAGACGTTGTTCCGAATTCCTTAAAGCAGTGTTCGGAATTCTGTGTGTGTGTGTGTGTGTGTGTGTGTGTGTGTGTGTGTGTGTGTGTCCATTCTCACAGCTGCTAAATGTCCTCCTCTTCCTCCCTGTCTGCAGTCTCTGTCGTTTTTCCCCTCCCCTTTAGCGAGTAAATGATTAGCGAGAGTTAATAATTAATAGCAGCCGTTACTTGAACCACCTGCTCCGAGAAATCCTCAGCGTTCCGGAACGGAATCCGTTGTTTTGGGGGTGTTGTTGTTGTTTTTCAATTTTAGCCGCTAACTTACTCTCGAGCCAGCACATTATTTTGTTACTATGCAAAATAAGAAGAAAACGCAGACACAGCGACGAGGTGGCGGGCGGTCCTTTAGCGTTATTGTTGTTATTTTTTCTACACGCCAGAGGTCAGAGGTCACGTGCACACGACTGTTCCTCTCTGAATGCTATTGAATTATAAGATGCGGTGTTAGGAGTGTTGGTCATTCCAGCACTCGTTCAGGGACGTAAACGACACTAATTATATAAAATATACGAAGCTGATGAGGTTTTATCAGGATTCGTGAATAAGAAGTAATAATCAGATAAAATAAAGCAGGTCGATGTTTTGAAATGCGATCGGCTTTTGAGTTGCGGCTCGGACCGAAAACCTTTCCCGGACGTCCTGGTTACGGATGTGGCTGATCGGCCGAGACGTGTGCGGCGCTCGGTGCAGTCAGCGTCTTCACCCCCGAGCTGGAGCTACGAGTCTAAAACACACACTTCCTGCACTACATGTGGAGTGTTTTTATTTTCTTACAGTTTACACGGTATAGGAAATTAAATAAGGAACAGAATCTGTAGCTGTAACGTGCGTTCGTGCCCCAAGTGCCTCGTTAACGTGATCCAGACTCCAGCTTTCCTTTTAGAGAAAGATAAAAACAAAAACGCTAAAAAAAAAAATAGAACAGTTCATTTCCCTTAAACCCATTTCTTACTGCCGAGTTCTCATTCCATTTCTACATTTTTATTGTACTTTCTAATCTATAACTTATCGTTAGTAATTCTGGTTTTTTTTCCTTTAGCAGGTAAATCATTAGGGATCCAAATGATATATATATATGTATATATTTGGAATATAGTGGTTAAATATAACTTTTCCAGTTACAGCTAGAATTTTTTTTTAATAATAATATTATTAAAATAATATAATAATAAAATAAAAGGTCACAAACATGCCTCGGCTGGCTGCGACCCGCTCCTTACTCAGTGCCTCGTTCTCATTTTGGTTTCTGTGGTTTGTCGTTAGCAGGTAAACACGTGCTGCTGCTGCTGATTAGCGCGCGCTGGAACAGCAGCCGGTACTCGAACCACCTGCTCGGGTGAACTTTAGCCGCCGACGTCCTCCCCCTCCAGCACATTACTGTTACTATGCAAAATGAAAGAAATTCTTCACCCTTCTTTAGATTTCCTGATCCTACAGTTTGAACCAGTTCGTATTCTCCAACCGCGTTATTGAAGCAGCTCTCCGTCGTATTTAGGCCCCGCCTCCTGTTTATTTACATGTTGACCCGAAACCGTAATGATGGTTTTCTTCATCGTAGCTCTCTCGGGAATCGCAGCGCTGAAGTAGTGCTTAATAACCACGATTAGACACAAGCAGCACTTTATCACATCTGAACAAATGAAAGGAATTAGTAGAGCGGGTTCTCTCGGGTGGTTCTCGCTTACTTTATGGGTTCCACTGCTCCGTTGAAACCTTTAAACGCAGAACCTCTTACAGTGTTAAACAAAACAGCCCCATTTCTTTAAGACGTGCGGATTTTAGCGGCCATTTATTCAGACGTTCCCTTTGAATGACGTCGTGTTGAGGTTTAAACTCCTTTTAAGGAAAGTGAAGGAATGCGTGAACAAACCGCCGCAGGACGCGATGAACAACAGCTCGTTCCGAATGCGGGGCTTTTCATTTAGGGCACAGTTTAAAAAAAAAAAAAAATTCACTTCCACTAATAAGCTAGCTCAGGTGGAACAGAAGTATTTAAAAAGGCTGAAAGTTCAACCCTCACGCTATAGAACGTCCTTTATTAACTTCATTACGGATTATTTTTATCAGTTACTGCACCCTGGTACCCAGTACATCCTGAAGCTAGAGCGCTCCGGACATCGGACCCGTCCTCGGCCGATCAGCGTTCCGTGGAAGAACTTTACGGGGCGACTGGAAGCGTGGGGCGATAGCCGCGCCGCCGTCCGTCGCGGAGCAGGAGCCTTTTCAGCGTGTCGGAGTTTGGCTAACATGCGGCCGTAAACATCCTGGTACTTTTATGTTAAACACCAAAAATAAACAAATGGCATGAATGAATAAATAAGTAAGTATATGTAGACGTTGCGTCGCGGATGTAAAGTGTTTAAAACTCTCTGATCGCCTCGCTGATGTTTCTTTCCCTCGTGTTGAACGTCGACTGCATGCAGGAGTGCCTTCTTCTGTGAAAAGAAGTATTTATGTCGGGCCTGTTCCGGTGCGTCCGCTCTCGGTTCCCGCCGTTTCTAAGGGACGACATCTGAACGGGTACCGTGGCGCGTCTTGAACCGAAGAAAGCCGGCGTCGTTTTCCTTTCCCGAGCTCGTGTAACGCGACCTCGCCGCTGCCCGGGCGCGAAACTGCCTTGCTCCAATCTCAAAACCACAAGTGGACTATGTCAAAGTGTGCACTTCTCTCTCCGAAGCCCAGGAAGCTTTCCGATGACACCAGCATGAAGTAAACGACAGCTTCACTCACGCCGCTAGCACGTTTCTGTTAAACCAAAACATTTCAGCAAATCCGAATTTCCGCTCCCTTTGAAGACCAACGCAAGACGAAATGAGCAATAGTTCTCCGACACGCAAATCCTCCGACACAAAACATTATACATATTTGATAAATACTTGATGAAATCACCACAAAAATCTTTTGCACATGTTGCTTTTACTCTACAAGACAATAACGATGGGCATTTCCACTCACTTTACCGATTCAGTTCCTTTAAACTACCTGTTTAAGTGAGTCGAGTTTTGATTCCTTCGCGGCGCGCGTGTTCGATCGTTCCAGTATTTAAATCACACACACACACACACACACACACACACACACACACACACACACACACTCTTTCAGATGAGAAGATTATCCTTGTTTTGGTGTGTAAATAAAAGAAGAAGAATTGATTCACGTGTTAGGTTCACGGATCACTTAAAGGAGTCGTTCAGAAGGAATGAATCATTTGGAACGAATCACCCGTCACTACAAGACACGTTTTTAATTGTATTGTGTTTTAATTCTGTCTAAATCCCATTATGGTGTTTATTTTATTTCTTTGACATTTAAAAAATTTATATATATAAAACATATCAAAACAAACCACAATACTTGAACCAGAGATTGCCAATAATGTAATGTGAACCATTGCTTTGGTTTTTTTTTTCCTTTTTGCTTGATCTGTTTTGTTTTTGTTGTTAATCAATTTTACAAATGAGCATTAATCACGTAAAGATCTCGATCATTGTTTTTATCTTCATTTTTGGCATTTGTGTGTGAGTGTATTGTACTGTTTTATTTCTTCAAAACTATTATTGTTATTATTATTATTATTGATGAAATCCAGCCTTGCACTGTTTTCTCGTCACTCACTCCGCTAATCAAAAGAAAAAAGAAAGAAAAAAAAAAAGATGAGAGAAGACGATTCATGTGTTAATGTTTACTCAAGGACTTGTCGTCACTTTTGGGTTTTTTTTCTGTAAAATGTTTAAAAAGTTCATGTTCATGCCGTTAGCAGGAGTTTTGCACCATTGAGTTTTAAGTATAAAAAGATAAAAAAAAACCGAAAAAAAAAAAAAGATAAAAATCTTGGAGAGGAAGGAAGAGAGAAACCCCTTCTTACGGACCTCGTGTTCGTACATGACTGTGCTTTCACTTCTTTGTAACTTGCTAACGAGCGTTTTTATTCGCGCGTAAGAATCCGAGTGACTCGCGTTCAGAGGTGCCTACTGTTTTTGTAGTTTGTACAATTTAACATTTTCCTTTGTTTTCTTTCCGCCGATGTTTACAGTAACCGCTTTATGTGAGGTTTTGCTTTGAGAAGTAAATTTACTAAAGACCGTTTCATCTTCCATCGAAAGAGAATGACTTTTTTTAACGGACGTAAGGTATTTTGTTGTTGTTGTTGTTGTTGTTGTTGTTTTTGTTCCTTTATGCATCTGTGTCAATTCTCAGTTCTGTGAAAGCAGCGACTTGCGATAAAAAAATTTTTTTTTTTTCCCTTCGTTTATCAAACGGACCTGGCTACTTTTCTCAGGAAGACGAGAGTTCCAGATTTCCTAATGTTTCATTTTTCTAATGTTTAACATTATCATGAGAGTTTTTTAATAAAAGAGATATTAACAGAAATCCAGCTCTAAGCACTGAAGGATGTGGATTTCGGAATATCTCCTGTGTTTTAATCCGTAGCAGAAAACCATTTACCAAATATTAGGCATGTATCGATTTGTTTTCCTTCTTTCTCGAGGTGGAGCGCTTTACATTGAATATTTTATAATTATGCATCGCTTTATGTTCAGATGTAGTTTTACGTGTTCTGTGTGAAGGTAGTAAAAGGATCTCTGGTTTTTAAATAGAAATTTGGCTTCTTCTTTTTTTTTTTTTCCCGATAAGGTCCTAAGGGAAGAGACACTTCCGTTTTCTGTTCGCCTCCTGGTCGCTTTCTGGAATTCCCACTGCTCTGGATCAAAAGTCTAGAGTTTGGAGTTCTAGTTTAGTTACGAGCTAAACTTTAGTTTAGATTAGTTCTAATTTTCAGAAGAATTTCGGCACGCTGAGCCTGGAGTCTTCAGAAAATTGGAAAGAGCCTGTAGTTTGGGGAAAAATTCGGAATTTTTCAGAACTCGGACAGGGTAAAAACGTAGAGGTGCTTGAGCTTGAGTTTTGGAAAAGTGGAAAGCCCAAAGTTCCGGTTCTGGAAGCAATAGGAGGAGAAATCATTAGGCTTGTGGTTTTTGGAGAGGCTAGTCCTCTGACTGGAAAAGCAGGAGTATTTACAGTTCCGATTCTCGGGTTTGGAAAAACACTCCTGGGGATTTTGGGAAGCCTGGAGTTTATAGAGCGCTGGATATTTTTCTCTGTTGGTAAACTAGAAGCAAGAAGTTTCCCGTGTTTCATTTCGGAGAGGTGAAATTTCAGTGGCTTTCATTTTCAAAACGTGGAAGATTGTCTGGTCTGGAAAAAACCCTGGACGTTTTTAGATCACTTTGGAAAATGCAGGTTAAGTTGAGCTCTAGTTGCGTAAAGCCCAGAGCTGGGCAAAATGCAACCTGATTGATTTATAATTTTATTTTTTATTTTAGAAGCCTGGCTTTCTAGAGTTTATGAAGAACCATAAAACCTTGCAAGCTCTGTTTTAGTTTTAGAAAGTTTATGCTTTTGAAAAGTCTGGAATCTGTAGATCTCGGAGTTCCTAGAGCTTTAGAAATTCTTCGAGTACCAGCAACAGCAAAAAAATAAAAGTAAAAAGGACATTCTAGAGCATTGATTTTTGGAACGTCTGGACTTCGCACGGCCGCGGATTTTATTTAACTAGGAAGTTTTTGAAAAGTGTGGAGCTTCTGGAGTCTCACAGATGGAATACTAGAGTTCTGATTTTGTAGATCCGGAAGGTGTGGTGTCCTTGGAGATCTGGTTTTGGACTAGGAGAGCGAGCGGAGGCGAACACGAATCATCATGGAAAGGATTGTGAATCTATGCACAAACTGGAGGGGGAATAAAGTCCAGATCTGACATGAGGGGGAGGGGGAGGGGGAGGGGTCACGGGGGGGAGGGGGAATCGGGGGAATCGTTTCACTGTAATGAGTTTAGATGTAGAATTTCCTCATCCTCTGTATTTGAAGATTTTTTCCTCACTGATTAAACTAAGCACTGTGGACTTTCCTGGAAGAGTCTAAGACCTTCAGGGGGGTGTGGACTCTCCGACACGGGGATTTACATTGCTGTCTTTTGTTTATAAATGTTAAAAATCATGGCTGTACCGGGATTCAGAAATGTTTCTGGCTTTTAAACGCGCCTCGTTCTCCTTGTAGAATGTGATTGTTCATAACTTGCACCAGAGAAACGATCTTTCCATGAGGTATGAGGATTTTCTCTGCCTGTATTAATAAAACGTGACGATTTTGTCTCAAACATTGTGCAAGTTGTCATTTTTTAAAATTTCTTTCTCTCTCACACACACTCATACGTGTGTGTGTGTGTGTGTGTGTTACGGTGCTCCTGTCCCGTGTCGTGTCTTCATCCAGACGTATCACGTCCCGACGTCACGTCTCATGCAAATCCAGAACATCTGTAAGCGCGTCGTCATTACACGGCTTTGTTTTTAATGAATGCAAATCTCATCAGGATCATTTTCTAATCACCGCTGAGGATTTTATAGAGGAGTATCAAAGCTTAGTGCTTGTGCACTGAAGGAGGAGGAGGTGAAAGATGGATTTTCCAGACGGTACATTTTGCACATTAATGAGGCTCACAGGCAACATTGATTCATTTCATCCAACGATGTGCTCGGAATCCGTTTCTCGGCTCTGTGCGGCCTCTCCAGAAATCCCGGACTTCCTAGAGCTCTCTTTTTTTTTCCCTAAAAACTAATTTTGTTTTATTTAATAATCTCAGATAGAGGTTTAATCTAGAAGTCTGGAATCTCTACTACGCTTAAACATAAACATTTCTAGAGCTTCCAGTTTGAGAATCTTTGCGTATCTAGAACCCAGAGTTGATTTTGGTAAAAGCAGAAACCCTGAAGGTTCAAGAAGCTTCTCATTGTTTTGCAACGTTTCCACAGCTCTGCCTGTGTAACTCGGGTGGGTTGAAAAGTCTAGTTATGAAAGTTCTGGAACCTCTAGAGCACGGAATTAACCAGGGCCTTACGACTGGAACTCTCTGAGGATCTAGAACCCTGAAGTTCTAGACCTTCAGGAACCCCAGAGAGTCAAGATTCCCATTTTTGGGAATTGAGAATGCTTTTATATTTTTGAAAACTATAACATTTTTTGAATACTAATCTGAGAAAGTCTCCGTTTAAACATTACTGAAGCTTTAAGGATCCAGAGCCGCTTTCTGGTTGCCTTAATTTGGTAGGAGAAGGAGAAACCCTAATCTTCCCAGAAGTTCTCATGTGGGGAAGAGTTCATGGGGTTTCGGGGTAATTTTTTTGGAAAACCATAAATATCTTAAAAACTCTAGTCTCGGGCTTTTACGAGGCGGGAACTTTCACGGCCCTAACGCTGGAAAACGCGGAATCTCTGGAACGTTGGGAATCTGTAGAACGGCCCGGGTTTCTGTGAAGGTGCCATGTGACGATGAGGTTTCATTTTTAAAATTGCTGTATAAATAGAATTCACATTATGACACTTCAGGCTGTTTTCCTTCTAAAAGACGCCCATGAATCTGCAGTAATCACCGTTACACTTCATTCGGCTACCTTTTAGTTATTCTTCAGCTTCTAACTGCGTTCAGTGAAGTGCTAGCTAGCCTCCTGCTAACTGTTTAAGAAGAGTTTAAGTTGATATACGTGCACGTGTGTGTGTGTGTGTGTGTGTGTGTGTGTGCATGGACAGTCATATAGACCCTCATTTGCATGATAGACGTGTACTAATTTTACTTATTTTATTTGCTTAAACACATTTGCATCACAGAGGAAAAAGGCAGATTCAGTGGATGTTTGGACAGAAGGAAGGAGAGGCGAGTTCATCATATTCATCTCCTATTCATCTGTTATTAATCTGTTATTAATCTGTTATAATGTATGTAGTGACGACGCACTGGATTTAAAATGGACAGAGAAATATGTATATAATAACAATAATAATAATAATAATAATAATAAAAGAGAGCTAATTCAATATTATTATTATTATTATTATTTATCAATATGACTTGAAACTTGCTAATGCTACTCGTGTAAACACACTTTTCATGTGAACGTTGCCATGGTAACCACTTAGCGAGTTTTCTGGGTCTTTTCCAGAACATGGAAGATGTCGGACATGAATTTGCTCCGAACTCTAAAAACATACTAGGAATAAACTATATTTAAAAAAGAATGTAATTAGCATGTGCGAGAGTTAGAGTCTCCAGACTGCTGACATGAAAGGCTTGTAATGTAGGAGAAAGCTAGGACGGCGTATAACCGCATCTATACAGCGCTATTCACGTTATAGCTACGACGCACCACACTTTTTATCCGTTTATAGCTACAGCTCACATTGTAGAACATCTGGGAAACAAGTTCTCTGTCACTTTCTAAGTGATCTGTTCCGGAGTGTGCACAGGGTTCTCGCGCTAAACCGGACCTTTCACCTTTATAGCCTTCATTTCAGCTGTTTTACGCTTTTAAACCTTTATTTAAAAACGAACTTCACACATACGTCCTGATCAGAGATCCTGATGAGATTTGCGTTCGTTAAAAGGCAGTGTAATGATGATGCCCTTACAGATGTTCTGGATTTGCATGAAACGTGACCTCAGACGTGATACGACTAGATAAAGACACGACATGGGACGGGAATCAAAGTCACAGTAATGACCGATTATAAACACACACACACACACACACACACACACACACACACACACACGGGAGAGAGTGAAGACGTTTCAACGGGAAGAACACAGCATCAGGTTGGTTTTTATTGTAATATCTAGTAAATTACGAGCTTTATAATAATGTGTGTGGGGGGTTTTGTGTGGTTTAATAATCTAAAGCTGGTCATTATGAATCTTTCCATGCAGCGGGAACTTTGGGTCAGTTTGAACATCTTTTCTTTGCTAAAATTTTTGCCTCTATTTTAAAATTAATTAAAAAAACAAAAACAAACTTTCAAGATTCCCAAATCTGAAACATCTAACTCGATATCAATACTGTGAAACCCCAACCTCCTGAATTAAACCGTAAAGCTTTAAAAGCGTGACCCCGAAACGTAAACACTCTAAACATTAAACCTTAAAACTCTAAATCTGAGCATCAGCTTAATCCTACAATCCAAATCCTTCACGCAACGTTAATCCCAAACCCTAAAACTCCATCTGCAGTTACCTCTACCCCAAACCTGAAAGCTCCTGAAAACTCCCCCCAAACCCTCCATAAACACTGCAAGTCTGGGCATAAACACTAAAGTCGGAGCCTAAACCAGGAAGCACTAATCCTGGAATTAACACAAAAACATGAAATGTAAAGTTTTATCCTTAAAACCCCTTCAGTCCTGAATTAACACTAAACCCTACGACTTAACCTGTTAACCCTAAAGTTAAACCCTAAACTCTAATTCAGACCTCTGTGCCCTTTAAGCCTAAACTCTAACCCTTGACCTCTATAATTCTAACCCTTAATCTGTTTAAAGAAATGAAATCTCAAGTTTAAATGGAAGCTCAAAACATTAACCCTGAAATATTTATCTTAACCAATCCCTGATGTCCTAAATCCTAACCCTAAACCCGAACAACCGCTTCAATTCTAGACCCTAAACACTAATCGATGAAGCTAACCAGGAACCTCTAAACCCTGAAATGTGGAATATTAAATAGTTCTGCCGATACTGACTAAAACAAAAGAATTAATGAGTTAATACTTGCCCTGAACCCAAAACTCTCACCTGATCTCCAGAGATAAAAATGATAAACTCTAACCCTACAACCTGAATCCCAATTCCAAATATTTTCAAATTTCTTTTACTATAAAATCAGACTCAAATCCTAAAACATTAAACATAAAAATAAATTAAAAAAATGAATTTTAAGAAGAGAACAAAATGAAGATAAATTTTTTTTTAAATGCACATCAAAAAAACTGTAAACCATAAGATCTAATCCTAATCTTCATCCTTAAATCCTTAAAATATCACCAGGCCAGAAAGACTTATTATTATTATTATTATTATTATTATTATTATTATTAAGCTCGGAGTTTGGATCACGCTTGGATAAAAGGCTGAATGAGTAAATGTAAATATAATGTAAAATAATCTCCCATGATCCTTTGCTCTGAGGTATTTGCATGCTGTTTTGTGATGGTTTTTGTTTTCATATCTTTATTTCCATATAAAAGATGGGTTTGATTTGTAAACATCCGAATTTTCTGATTGTGTTAAACATGTTAGCATCTGATTTTTTTTTTTTTACAGCTGAAGACGATGAACACGTCTCTGTCGAACGTGAGCCAGGCTGAAATGAGCGTGACCACGGTGTCGATCGTGATCACATCGCAGGTTCTGAATTTCTGCTTGGGTCTTCCTCTGCAGTGCTACGCCATGCATCTGCTTCTGTCCAAACCCAGCGGAGGAGGAGGAGGAGGAGGAGGAGGAGGAGGAGGTGTGGACGTGAACGTGATCTTCGCTCTGAACCTCGTCTTTGTGGAGATCCTGTACTGCCTGGTGGCTCCTCTGTACTGCCCGTGTATCATCAGTCTGATGCTGTGCGTCGGCACTTTGCTGGGTTTCTGGCTCGGTACCTGCATGGCCGGACGCTACCTGTTCCAGTGCTGGCTGTGTTTGGAGCAGTACATGGCCGTCATCCACCCCATGATCTTCTTAAAGTTCAAACCCATGCGATACCGAGTCGGGTTTGTGTCAGTGGCGTGGGTCGCCGTTCTGGGAATCGGAGTGGCTTCCGGCTGCACGTTCCCTGGGGTTCCTTACAATGCTTTAGGAGCCGTCTACCTCATCGTCTTCTTCCTCGACTCTTTCTGCTGCCTCTCGGTCCTCAAAGCTCTGGTGCGTCCCGGCCCGAGTGATAAGGACAATGGGGAGATGAACGCCGCCAAAAAGAAGGCCTTCAAAATCATCTCCATGAACCTCACCACGTTTTTGGTTCAGGTTCTCCCAATAGTCATCTCATTCAGCCTCCTCAACACTTTGCCTCCAGAGAGCTTCCACCTGGGTGTGGCCATTTCTATGACCATCAACATCGCTGGAGGCTTCGTCCATCCCATTTACGTTCTTCACAAATACGGAAAACTGCCCTGGATGAAGGGCGCGTAGCTGCAGAACTCCGTGCAGCACTTTTCTAATGCTTTCTGATGGGTTTTACGTGTTTCTGATGGTCTGTAAGGGTACTTTAGTGGAATGTGTCTTTCATGTCTCTATCTATCAAGCCCCATCACATATGAAACACATCAATGTATGGTTAAAAATATAAATAAATAAAAGTCGTTCCAATTCTGACTGGAGCCCTAGCAAGAGATTATTATTAATGTTACTGAGTCGGCGGGGGGAGATTAACGCTTCAGTGTGAGTGAGAATGGGGTTTATATCTCTGTCCACCTGTCTATCTGACTCAGTCTGTCTCTATAGCTGTCTGTCGATATTTGCTTCTCTTCCCAGATATCAGTCTATCAGTTTGTTTTTATTGTCCATATTCTGCATGTCTCTCTGTCACTTTTATTATACACTGCATTATACTGTAACTATTCATTAAAAATGATTAGTTTATTAACTGCTGACGGTTGGAGTCATTTCATTTATATAAGGTGTGTGAGTGTGAGTGTGTGAGAGATTTGTATATGGTGGTGAAATGAGCAGGTCGGTGTGACAGCAGCAGCCACAGTTGTACACACTGCAGAACCTCAGTCACAAACCAAACCCACTGGATCCGACAACACAACTCAGTTTTCATTACAAATCTAATCTGGTGCTGTTAAATTCGGTTAAACGCTACAGTAACACGCTCCCTCATTGGCGGAGAAGGATTTTTGTTTATTAACCATTTGAACCTTTATTTTGAAAATGTCTTCACATACTTGAAGTAGCAGGAAGTTGAAGCTTTTCACCGGAAGTAGGGAGGTGTGTGTGTGTTTTTTCTCTCTCCCTGCATCTCTTATGGGAACCACGAAGGCAGAAGGACGAAAAAGGTAAATAGCAGTGTGCAATGTTCTCACTGTTCTGTTTTTATAAACGCCGCTGTTGTAAATCCGCGAAGTTTCCGTTGGTATTTAGTCAGCCTCAGCGCCGTGTTTCAGCGGTGTTTTGTCTTTTGTTTTGCTGTTTTGCTCAGTGTCCGGTGTTGCGCTGTTTACAATTAGAGTAAGAGTTTGTGGATAGTTAAAACAACCAATTATCATTCTCCATGCTCAAGAATATGTTTAAATTGGATTATTAATATGAAAGTCAAGTACCACTCTTATATGGACCAGCGCTGCTCATTATGAAGGCTAGTTATGGATGTAACTGTGGTTCTGTGACTCACCGCTGGAGGCGCTGTCGAACACAGGGATGTGCTCTAGTGCGCATGCGCAACCACGCTGAGACCTTCAGCAAAGTCATGAAGTGACAGTGATGTAGTGTTTGTAGGGACGGGTCAGTGAGTCCTGGCCTCCTGGGCAGGAACCTACACAGGAACCCAGTGCCGGAACAGCAGACTGCCACGCCCAGAACACAAACCCCCCCCCAAAAAGATTATTATACAATAATTTTTTTGTCCTCGCCAACTTATCCACCAAACATCAACATCCAACTCTCGAGTGTTCTTCAGCCCATTTTAGTTGGTGTTCACTCTGACAAGTTTTCTCCAGCTCCTCTTTCCTTTCTAACTTTTAGAAGACTTCAGCTTCTAACATCTCATGCAGATTAGCGGTGTGGCCATTTTCTAAATCAGGTACCGCGATGCCGTCTCCTTACAGCGTTTCTGTTCATGATGACCAGAGGAACAACACTGCTGGAGGTTGTTTATAGTAAAAAAGGGAAAAGAAGTCCGTTGTTCCAGTGAAGTAAATATAGATGTATATTTATTGAAATAAATGCAATAATTTAATTAAAAAAGAAAGTATATAAAAAATAGTCATGATATTAATGCATCGTGATTTCGGTATAATATTGTTACATCTTCCATCTCCGTTCTCAAGATTAAAAAACATTATTCTTGTATGTACCTTTATCCTCCTCGTCAGCGTCACCTGGTAGTCATGTCAGGCCGTGATGGAGAACTGAACACTTTACACAAATGTGTGCATTGAGAAAAGCAGAGTATTCCACAGTAGGACGGCGTACATTAGAGAGGTGAGTGAACGTGTTAATGATGAAGGAGTTATTAAAGTGTTGGGAATGTGTGCGGTGTTCCAGATAATGGAGTTTCACGGCGCTGTGGAGGTGAACGCTCAGTGGAAACCTCCGCTGGACTACAGCAGCAGCACCACCACCGCGTCCAGCGCATCCACCGCGTCCAAGTCTGCCACTCAGCCGGTAACACACACGCACACGCACACACACACCTCCCCAACACGCTATTGCTCCCAAACACTCGCGTGTATAAAGTGAAAGTGAGGCGGCTTTTCTTTGGCAGGTGTCGGAGAGCAGCTCGCACGCAGAGGAGAGCGACGCAGCCGGGTTTCTGCCCTGTCAGTCGAAGCCTTTAGTGGCTAATGAGGAGTTCTCCAGTTCCGAAACCAACGAGCAGGTAAATAAACCCCGCCCTCTTTCAATAAAGCACCTAAAAAGAGACAAGTTTAAATAGTTTAATAACGTGGGATTAAAACCGGGCTCCAGGGATCCATTACATGCAGCTGAATAATAATAAGAAGAAGAGGAAGAAGTGTGTATATATAAATGAATGAATGAATAAACAAGTAAACAAAAAAATCCATATCAGTATATTAGATGATTTCTCATTGCTATTATTATGGCACTGTTAATTTATTATTGTATTAGATATATATATATATAAAATCTGTTATTAGATATATTTTTTCATATTTAAGCAGAATAATTTATATTATTAGCTTATTCTTTCTTCTCATTATTGTTATTAATGTTATTGCGGGGATGCTAGTGTTATTATGTGTGCTTTCTGAGCTGCATGCTGCGTCTCCGGGTCCGTAGACTGTAAGAGTTTAATCTGACGTGTAATAAAAAGCAGAAATAAACGTGACTTCAGAAGAATTATTTCTCTTTGGTTTGAAACTCGGGAATAAAACCGATTCCTGACGTGATTCATGAGTGAATAAGTTTTATTCACCAAGCTGTCGAGATCCCGTGGTGTAAAATCTGCCGTAAAAGAGCTGAATAAGTAAAGTAATGATATTGTGCAGTCGCTGTTGTGGTGTTTACGTGCCTGTTTGCTTTTATAGGATTTGAGGAACGCTCAGGGCCCGTATTCCAGACTAAACATTTATTCCTCGGAAGACAGCGATGAAGACGTCTGCGCCTCCAGACTGAGGAAGACTAAGAGTATTGTACGTTTTCTGCGTCTCGTATTTCAGTGTTTGCGCGTATCGTGATGTCGGTGCTCTGATTGGATAACAGTTGTTTGATTAAAGCGATCGTGAGAACTGAAGCCAGACAGACGGAACGATGTCCTGCACATAGAATATTCACCATTTTTCACCATGTTAAAGGGATTACTTGCTGATTAAATCATTAATAACAGTAAAGCACGTCTATAAAAATGTTAATGTAGTTTTTTGAGGTTTCTCGGAGCCGGTTAGTGTGTGCGTGATTACTTTTCATTCTTTGTCTTTAGTTGGACGAGTTGTTTACTGACGAGTCCGACGACTCCGCGTCGGACAGCGGAGAGGACCTTCCCTCCAAACCCGGAGACGAGAGCGAGCTGAGCAGCTCGGACATCAGCGAGTGCCCTCGACCGAGGGCGAGTACTTATCGGGGGTCGAAGGTCGACGGCGTGGCAGTTAACAAGACCGAGAAAACCGAGGATGGCAGGAGAGTGTATAATAAAAAACACTACTGTCTGTTTTGCTCGAAACCTTTCAGCAAAATAGCGAGACATTTGGAGGACATTCACTCGAAGGAGGAGGAAGTCTCGAAAGCGTGCGGTTTCCCAAAAGGTTCCAAACAGAGGAGGATTTACCTGGACGAGCTCCGTCTCCGCGGGAATTACATCCACAACATAGCCGTGCTGAAATCGGGGAAAGGCGACTTGATCCCGTATAAACGGCCGCGAGGGGAAATGAAAGCGAGCGACTTCATGCACTGCCCGCACTGCCAGGGCTTATTCACCAAAAAAGTCCTGTGGCGGCACATGAAGGTGTGTAAGCTGAGTCCCAAAGATTACGTGCCCAGACCTGGGAAGAACCGCGCGCTGTCTCTGTGCGCGGCCACGCAGCCGGTCCCTCGGAACATCAGTCCCGAGCTGTGGAAGATCCTGAGCGTCATGGTCTCGGATGAAATCACCGAAGCCGTAAAAAACGACAACTGTGTCATCCAAATGGCGGAATACTGGCTCCGGAAGAGCGGAGAGTCTCCGAATGGTCAGTGCTTCATCCGGCAAAAGTTACGAGAACTGGGAAAACTGCTGCTCAGCGGCCGGAAAGTGACGTCTCTCAGGAAGCTGGAGGATTTTTTGGACCCGTACAACTGCATGCAGGCGGTGGAAGCCGTGCGGCACGCGTGCGAATACAACAGCGAGAAAAACACGTACAAAATCCCGTCCCTCGCTAAAAAACTGGCCATTTGCCTGGCACAGCTCAGTCGCCTCATACGGACTAAAGTGGTGATGCCGAAAAACGTGAAGCTGGCGCGAAAGCTGCAGAACTTCCAAAAGATCCACGAGGAACGCTGGAACGATTTGCTGTGCGCAACAGTGTTCAGGAACTCTGAAGATGAGGAGGTGAAATTTAAGCCTCCGACGCTGTTGGCCTTCACAGAAGATGTTCAGAAGCTGCACGTGTTCCTCAGCAAAGCGCAGGACGAGTTCACGGTTCAGTTATCCGCGGAGTCGTCCACCAAACACTGGTCGGATTTAGCGAAGGTCGCTTTGACGCAGATCATTCTGTTCAACCGGAGCCGGGAAACCGAAGTGGTGAGCATGACGCTGGACACTTTTTTGTCCCGAGACAACGCCGATCCTGCCATAGACATCGACTGGGCTCTGACTGAGGTCGAGAAGCAACTCTGCCGCCATTTTTACAAAATCGTCATCCTGCGAGACGGAGCGCGGCCCATTCCCATCTTGCTGACTCTGAAAATGCTGCGCGCTCTGCAGCTGCTGGTGGAAAAGCGAGAATCCTGCGGCGTGATGAAGGACAACACTTACGTCTTCGCGCGGCCCTCGGCCTCGTCTCATTTCAGGTGCTCGGACTGCGTTCGAGGCTTTGCGTTGATTTGTGGAGCGAAGGATCCCCAAGCGCTGACCTGCTGGAAACTGCGGAAGCGGATGGCGACGTTGTCCACGGTGCTGAATCTCGGAGACCCGGAAATAAGCCAGTTGGCAAGCTTTCTCGGGCACGAGCTGATCATCCAGGACGAGTTTTATCCCCTGCATGAAAGGACACTACAGCTAGCAAAAGTTCACAAGGTGCTCACAGCAATGGAGCAGGGCCGGATGATGGAGTATATGGGCAAGAACTTCTCAGATATCGACGTTCAACCTGATGGTTTGTGATTCACTGACTCATTCACTGACTCACTCACTGATTCACTGACTCACTCACTCACTGATTCACTGACTCACTCACTCACTGATTCACTGACTCACTCACT
>JAQQZR010000036.1:29298654-29311654 GCA_030068235.1 Notoglanidium macrostoma | reverse complement strand
AGTTTTGCGATTTCCTCACACACACACACACACACACACACACACACACACACACACACACACACACACACACACAGCATGTTCTATAGACTTTATAGAGCCACCCAGAAAATTGTTTATGCATTTTGTCATTTTTTTTGTGCCTAGTAATTTTTGCACTTTAGGAAAAGAAAAAATTTAATAAATATTTTAATACTAAATTTATTTAGAGATCAGGAGATTAATACGAGTTCCCGTTGGCTTCTACAGTTACAAGAGGAGCTCAAAGAGCCGCCAGCTTCCAGATGTTTGTGTAGAAGTACTACTGAAGTGTGTGTACAGTTTTTTTTATGGCCGTAGACTGTGAGTGTGTGTGTGTGTGTTTGTGTGTTTGTGTGTGTGTGTGTGTGTATTATATATTTACAAAGAAATATTTATGAAAGTGTATCATGGGAAAGAGTGGAGCTACATGTTTTTGTTGAAAGTCATTAATGTGTCGTATTTGCATGAATGGTGATCAATATGACGAGACAATAACAACACACACACACACACACACACACACACACACACACACAGCCCTGAGTGTGTGAGAGCTGCCGTACAGGTGAGAACATCGCTGCGTCATCTGTAAGCACATCCGTCCTTTGAAAAACAATTTTATTCTTTATTTAGTGTGATTTTTATATTGAGTTTGTAATCAAAGCTGTACATTTTGCTTATTTATGATTATTTATTGTCTTATTATTACTCTATAGTCTCAGTCATGACTGCGATCTGTGGGAAAGGATTTGTTCTTGTCATTTCTTTCATCACAATAATATCCTTTAGGACTAAAGGCTTTAATTATGATCATGTTCTATAATATATTCCGATATAAGTAAACACAAGACACTGTATATATTCACCCTAGTCAGGATTTTCTTATGATAATATATATATATATATATATATATATAAAGTCTTCCTTTGTGATATGTAAATAGTGAAATATTTGTTAGTTTTAATTTGGACTTAATCCTGTATGAAACCTTGTAACCTGCTTTTAATCCCATGTGCGGTTTTTATTCCTAAAGGCAGAATGTTGAGCACAAACTCCTCCACCCTGTCGGAGGATCCGTGGCTGTACCGCACCATGCCCAGCATCGTTATATCCATGCATGTCATCAATTATCTCCTGGGTCTTCCTCTAAACTCCTACGTCATCGCTCTGCTTTTAAACAGACGCGGGAGTTTGGATCCGTGTGACGTCTTCGCCCTCAATCAGGCCGCTGCTGAAATTTTCTTCATGCTCATCGCTCCTTTTCACATCTGGTGGACGGTCAAACCTGAGACGTGGTGTTATCAACCGCTGGGCTTTTTTCTCGGCATTGGAATGGCGGTGCGCGCTCTGCTCCAGTGCTTGGTGTGTTTGGAGCGCTACGTGGCCGTCGTCCATCCCATCACCTTCCTAAAGTTCAGGCCTCTCAGGTATCGAGTGACGATGTGTGTCCTGACGTGGGTGATCGGATTAGTGGTTGGTGTTGATTGCATGATCAAGTTCCCTTACATGCCCTTCAACATCTTTGGCATCATTTACTTCATCATTCTGAGCATCAACGTCTTCAGCTGCTTGTCCATTCTGTACACGCTGAGACTCCCGGGACCAGGGGAGAGGAGCTGCAGGGGGACGCAGGCCGGAGCCAAGCAACGGGCCTTTCAAGTCGTCGTGATGAACTTGCTGACGTTTCTGCTCCAGAACACACCGATCGCTGTCCTCTTTGGGACTCTATACCAGCTGCCCGTGACTGTTTTTGAAGTGGCCATAAACTTTGTTCTTGCTCTCAACCTCGCAATGGGTCAGGTGGAGCCGGTTTTTGTGCTCCATAAAGCTGGAAAACTTTAAACGTATACAATCTCAAATTTTTAAGCGCAGCTCGCTGGTGATCAGCCTGATGTCACGAAAGCCACTGTCCACCTCTGTCCCTCAGTTGAACCCTTTCCATTCACATTTACATGCACATTTATTCCTGTGACAGATGCTCTTATCCAAATGCGAGACGCAGAATCCAAGGTGAAATGTGCTGCCAGAAATACAGCCAAGTTCTAGAGAACTATTTCCACAAATTGACCAGAAACGAGCACGAGATATTTATTTGTAGGACGAACAGCGAGAACTGTGAATGCAGCGCCGTGTATAATTGTTCAACCAGGAAACGGAACTTTTTGTTCTAGGTTTGGCAGAAACGCAACACTGCTCATCACGCTGTGAAGCATGGTGGTGGTGGCATTACGAGTTACCCTTGGCATCTCGCTTGTTTCTCTGACTCGTAAGAGTATACAGGTGTAGAAGAGTAACGTCGAACAGTACTGAGTATGTTTACGTGAGATTGGGGACTGTGAATAAGAGTCCTGGGATGAGCAACAGGACAGTCTTTAGGATTACAGCAGCAGCATTTAGACACCAAGCTACAGCATGCAGCATCCTGTAAATGTTTATAAAGCAATATTTACAAAAGTGTATTTTCCTGGAATGAATGGCACTACATTGTGGGATTGTTTATCATGTTCCTGTTGAAAGTTATCATGGCATTATATTTGCATGAATGGTGATCGATATGACAAGCCAATAACAACACAGGTGACAACAGAGCGCACACACACACACACACACACACACACACACACACACACACACACACCAGAGTGTGTGAAGGCTGTTAAGAAGGACGAGAACTGTGCTGCATCATCCGTAAGCATATCCACCCTTTTAAACTTAATTTTTTAGTTACAGTGAATTCTTCTGTTAATGAGTTGTAATCAAATCTGCCACTTTCAGCTGTTTAGCATTATTTGTTGTCTTATCATTTTAAATATGTGATTTGTTCTTCTGATTTATTTAGAATTACAGTGTACTATAGAAATAAACATCTTTTGATTGGGAAAATTTTCTATATTATATTTCTATACGAATATAAGCGTTTAAGTATGTAAATAACTTTAATAATATACACACTACTTTACATATTAATAGCCTTCACATTTGTAAAACATTCTTCATTTAGTGCATATCTGCATTGTATATTGGATCATTTTTATGGGTTTTTTTGTAAATGATGTAAATCAATAAAGGTTTAAACCCGGCCCACTAAATTAATAAAATAATAATAAAAAAAAAACCTGCTCTAAATTAAAAATTGTCATGTGGACTGTAACTGATTTAAAAGGTTTGAAAAAAGAGCTAGAGCTAGTCTCTGGTGTTCCACCAGGGGGCACAATAGAGCAATAAACTAAACTAGTGACCAAAAAGTGGTAAAGATATCATTCTTCACTAGCAGTTCCCAGTGAAGTCCATTTCAGTTCCAGGTTGTAACATTACAGAAGGTCAGAGAAGCAACATGACCCTTAAGATGCCGCCGCCGCCGCCGCCGCCGTGCTTCACCGTGTCGTCAGGCTGCTGAGCAGGGTTGGGTTTGGGCCAAATTAATCAGAATAAATAATTTGAAAAAAATTATTTCTAATGCTAATGTAGGCTTTATTTGTGACAAGATTCATACAGTATAAATCAGTGGCAGCTGGTGGTTATTAAAACAGCAGAAGCACAACCTTCTATTGCGGACTTGTACAGTACCGTGCAGAAGAAATGCTGTAAAGATGACTTCAAAAACATGGCATTAAAAACTAAACAAAGTCAATATTTGGTGTGACGGCCCTTTGCTTTTTTTCTTAATCAGTAGTCCAGGTGCAGTGTGCGCAGTTTTATCAGGACGTGAGCTGTAAGTGTTACTGAGCACCGTGGGGAATCTGCACAGCTCTTCTGGAGACTTCGCGCTCACGTCTTCTTTTTGCAGACAAACTCGGGAGCCTTCATTATGGTTTTTGTCTGAAAAGTGGTCTTTTACATAATATGTAACATACAAAACGTGTAACATACAAAGTAATGTATGGAAATCTAAAGTGTTTTTGACTCAATAATGCAGAATTCATCAAATAAATAGCTATAACAAAATATGTACTGAAAATTGGGGGGCCTAAGATTTAGCACACTACTGAATATATTTTAAAAAAATTCAACCGTAAATACAGACAATGAACTTTATTAACTGTACCCAGACAGCTAGGAAGGACCAGGATCAAATCTTTTCTAAACTCGGATCAGCATTAGCGTTATCTGCGATCCTACCAAAAGCAGCTAAGCCAATAGCTGTAGAAGGAAGTGACAGCTAGATAGTTCCATTCAGAAACAACAGTGAATGCATGTAATCAAGCAGAACTTTATACTTACAACTTATTTGCAATATTTGCCATTTAGACCACCATTGCAGAATCCAAGCCGGTTAGCACCGATATGTTTAAGTTTGAGATGTAAATCATGTTCATTCCTGAGTTAATAATTGACAATTAGTTACAAGGTTCCGCCCCTTTGAGAGAGCCAATCATAATAAGGAGAAGCCGTGTGTCATGGTGAAACAAAGCAGGAGTGTGCTGTCCAATAAACGTTGAGATGTTTTTTCACTGCAAAAAAGCACCCGCCCACACTCCAGTCACGCCCAGTGAAGCCGCGCGTCCGGGCGGAGCTCGCAACCGTGCATATCCAGACGGATAAAGCGGTATAGATAATGGATAGATGGATGTATTCTGATATGTTCTGATTCTAATCTGCTTTTCTGTCTCCTGTGCAGTTTCTATTTTGAAGGACGGTTATTTTCCATCACAGAATGTTGAGCACAAACTCCTCCACCCTGTCGGAGGATCCGTGGCTGTACCGCACCATGCCCAGATTCGTTATATCCATGCATGTCATCAATTATCTCCTGGGTCTTCCTCTAAACTCCTACGTCATCGCTCTGCTTTTAAACAGACGCGGGAGTTTGGATCCGTGTGACGTCTTCGCCCTCAATCAGGCCGCTGCTGAAATTTTCTTCATGCTCATCGCTCCTTTTCACATCTGGTGGACGGTCAAACCTGAGACGTGGTGTTATCAACCGCTGGGCTTTTTTCTCGGCATTGGAATGGCGGTGCGCGCTCTGCTCCAGTGCTTGGTGTGTTTGGAGCGCTACGTGGCCGTCGTCCATCCCATCACCTTCCTAAAGTTCAGGCCTCTCAGGTATCGAGTGACGATGTGTGTCCTGACGTGGGTGAACGGATTAGCGTTTGGTGTTGCCTGCATGATGACGTTCCCTTACATGCCCTTCAACATCTTTGGAGTCATTTACTTCATCATTCTGAGCATCAACGTCTTCAGCTGCTTGTCCATTCTGAACACGCTGAGACTCCCTGGACCAGGGGAGACGAGCTGCAGGGGGACGGAGGCCGGAGCCAAGAAACGGGCCTTTCAAGTCGTCGTGATGAACTTGCTGACGTTTCTGGTCCAGAACACACCGCATGCCATTCTGTTTGGAACCCTATACATGTTGCCCCTGACTGTTTTTAAAACGGCTGGAGATATTTGTCTGGCAATCAACCTCGCAATGAGTCACGTGCAGCCAGTTTTTGTGCTCCATAAAGCTGGAAAACTCTTGTGACCAATCAGATGCCATGAGATTAAAGCCACTGGCCTCCTTCATCCCTCATCTGAAAGATTCACATCCACATTTCCATGCATATTTATTTGTGTGGTACATGCTTGTAGCCAAACAATACGAGGCAGAATCTAGAAGAATAACTTCACATCTTCATAGCATGGGTTTCACAAGGTGTTAGAAACAGTCCTTTGATATTTTGGTCAATGTTGACATGATTACATAATTGCTGCAAATCTCCCATTCTACCACGTCCCGTTCATGGAACCAGTTTGAGACAACGTTGTGACATGTTCGATGTTGCATTATGAGATGTCTGTGGCATTCAAACGATGCTGGATTTGTATTAGGAACCCTAACCCTGCGGTCCATTGGAAAGTGTTTTGTTGAGATGGAATTTTGCAAACCTAATTCATGCTCCATATACTTTTTGGAGAGGAGCTTTTTCCTAGCCGCTCTCCAGGCAATCATACTTCAGTCTTTTTCTTGATTGTGCTGTCATGAACATGCATGTTAAATGTGCTTATGGAGGTCTATAGGTCACATGATGTAGCTCTTGGAGTTTTGTTTATACCTCTGAGCATTAAATGGTTTGACCTCCGACTGAATTTGCTTGAACGCGTGCTCCTGGGAAGATCCTGAAAGCTGTCCATTTGTAAACAATTCAATTCATTACAATTTTATTTGTATAGCACTTTTAACAATGGACATTGTCACGAAGCAGCTTTACAGAAATATATAATGCTACTCCTCACTGTAGAATGGTGAATTTCAAATTGCTTGGAGACGGCCTTATAACCCTTCCCGGAATGCTGAGCGACAACAGTTGCTTCTCTGAGGTCATGGCTGGTGTAGACACACACCTGAGTGCTCCAGAACATCACACTGCTGCAACTTGTGCCTTTATAGAGGTAGTTACACTTCCTGATGATTCACTAATGTGTACATTTTATTAGTAACACCTGGCTGCTAGTTACTCTGTTGGTTTTTCTTTCTAAATCTTGTTCTACTTTTTGAAAAAAATGACTACATATTGAAATCTGTTGTGCCTTTGTGTGATGTGTTGTGGTTCTGTGTTTGTGTATAGAAGCTGGTGAGGACGACGTGATTATTATTTAGGCCCTGATTTAAATAAAAACATAGAATTGAAGAAGGGTGTGCTTTGTTCCCCCATGACTTTGTGTATATATTTGTGTGCGTGTGTGTGTATGATACTACTTTTATTATTTGCATGAATGACAAGTCTTTGTGGAGATTACTGATGAGGTAGTACACAGGCAGACACACACACACACACACACACACACACACACACACACACACACACACACACACACACAAACCTGAACATTCAAGCAGAGATATAAGAGGTTTTTTGGGGGGAAACGAGAACTGCGCCACGTCATCCGTAAGTTCACCGGTTCCTCTAAAACAACATTCTTTTTATGTCTTTTCAATTTTCTAGATTCTCTTTTATGAAGAATGTAGCAGCTGAAAAACCTTTATGTATTTGTTTGTATGTATGTTTATTTATTTATTCGTTTGTTTATTTATTATTGCATGCTATGATATTGAGTGGATTATGTCATTTGTGGCAGCATTCAGCTAATAATAATGTAATGTAATAATGTAATCATTTAATTACAATAATGAATCATTTTCCACTAATTAGCATATACTTTTGACTAGTATTTCCTACATGCAACGTACTTGCATCTTTTGATAATATCCAACAGGAGGTAAATGAACTGAAAACCCTGTAAAGTCTTTCATAAATCATGTTCTTTTAGTTGAAACTCATTTAGTTAACAGGAATTGGATAATTGGTAGACACTCTGGTTTATGAAAATACTGTAAGTAAGTATATAGTACATATACAGCAAAATGTCTAACTATGAAATAATATACAGTCTCTAAATGATAATATATAAACATATTTTTCTTAATTTATGATGAAAATAATTGGAAGAATTTTCATATAAATGCAATCGTGTTATTTAAACTAATTTCTAAGCCGAATAAATCTGATAAATATACTCATCTTATTTGACTATTTTCCTATAATTATTTGTCAATAATTACATATTTTTTTTCATTGGAAAAACGGCACTGTACACTGTTTACAGTAAACTTCACTACAAGAACAAATTTTTAATCTGCTTATTATTAGAGGAACGTCCGCTGTACAAGTCCCTGTGAACGAGCTGTTACTACGGAAACGATAAGGTATTAGATTACATTGAGTTTATTACATGAATAAACAACTTAATATGAATTTATTATTGTTAGCTGGATAACTTCTTTATCTGTTTATTTTGGATGACAGAACGATGAACAGCTCCAGCACAGTGAGCTCCTCCATCCACTCAGAGGAAGAGTGGGAATACACCGTCAAGATCTTCATCGTTATATCCACCCATGTGCTGAATTATCTCTTGGGTCTTCCTCTAAACTCCTCCGTCATCGTGCTGCTTTTAACCAGACGCAGGAGTTTGGATCCGTGCGACGTCTTCACTCTCAACCAGGCTGCTGTTGAAATCTTCTTCCTGCTCCTGGCGCCTTTCCACATCACGTGCGATGCAAATATGAAGCTGTGTTCCTATAAAGCAGTTGGCTTTGTGATCGGGGTGGGCATGTTGGTGCGCTCTCTGCTCCAGTGCTTGGTGTGTTTGGAGCGCTACGTGGCCGTCGTCCATCCCGTCACCTTCCTAAAATTCAGGCCTCTCAGGTATCGAGTGATGATGTGCGTCGTGACATGGACGGGCGGAATGGCGTCTGGTGTGGTCTGCATGTTCATGTTCCCGTTCCTGCCCTACAGAGTTATCCTGGTCTACGCCGTCATCATTCTGAGCATCAGCGTCTTCAGCTGCATGTCCATTCTGAAGACGCTGAGACACCCGGCACCGGGGGAGAGGGCCGCCGACAGGGGGATGGAGGACGGAGCCAAAACAAGGGCTTTTCACATCGTAGTGGTGAACCTGCTAACGTTTCTGGTCCAGAACATACCGATCTCCATCGTCTTCTGCATGCAGGACACGTTGTCCATGATGGACTTCAGCCTGGCTCTAGCGATCAGTCTGGTCCTTAATATCATGATGGGTTTCATGAATCCGGTTTTTGTTCTCCATAAAGCTGGAAAACTCTCGTTTTTAAAGTCTGCATGCTTTTAGAGTAATGCATAGAAAATGTCTTCCATCAGTAATTTGTTTTAATCCTGATATTTTAGTGATCAAAGTAGCTGCAGTGAATTATTATAAAATAAAAAAATAATAATAATAATCACTTGTAGTCGTAGCGCTGCTTGTGGGCGTGGCCTGTCCAGGGATGTTTTTGTTTTTTAGTTCAGATGAGAAACAGTAGTAGCAGGAGTATCTATTGCTCCTGAACTTAACAAGTTAAACACAGATTAACTACGGCACTAATCAGTGTGTGTGATTTATATGTTCCGCCCTCGGCTGCGTCCTTAGATTAGGTTAATGAAGCGAGCTAACTGTATTAGCTACGTTCTCATCAGACAGACCACCGAGCTCTGCTACTTCCTTCCAAGCTTCATTTTTCTTCATTAAGTCTCTACAACTCTGTGCTCTTGCTAGCTAGCGAGAGGTGATCATTAATTTTCAAAACTTCAGCAACTTTTAAAGTAACACAATTTTTAAATTCAACTTTAAATTCAACAATTTTTACACAACTTTTAAAGTCACACAATTTATTTTTACACTGATATTGGTTGGCTTTGGAAGCTATACGTACAGTAGCTATTACTACTATCATAACAATAAATCACTATGGCCAGGCCACGCCCACAAACAATTACAAGAGACTCGCCACCTGCTACTGAGTGTAGCTTCATGCGTGAGGTTTATAGACACTGTATATTATATTTCCCACATTTTTCATACATTGCCTGTGTTTTTATTTTTCATGCATTTTTCCATACAGTTAATGTTTATTTTCATGCCTGAATTTCTCTCACGATTAACCTGTTTCCTTTTTTTTCTTAACAACATCTGAGATTTTCCGAGACAGGTGTACACCATGATCCTTCACATTTGGCCAAAATAAGAACCCTTAGAACCTTGGTTCTCAACATGAGGTCTGTCAGATACTATAGAATCTTTAAAAGTTCTTATTTACTAATTATATTTATGAGGCTGATGCACTAATAAAGTAAGGAAAGTGTTTATTATGTACACAACATTTAGTTTTGTGTTTCAGTGTGCATAATGTTCAGAAATGGAAAATAAATCTGAAGGTACTCATTTTGCGTAAATGTGTATAATGTCCTAAATATTTGCATATGTTTATAAAATTAATCTGTTGCTGTGCCTCAGAGCTGATTTGCATGTTTTAGAGACACACATTGTTATTTTAGCTCTCAGTGAATTCAATACTTCAGATTAAAATCTTACAGGAAAACAATCTGGATGGAAAAATCCCTTTCTCATAATTCCCAATGCAAATGGATACAGAGAGAGAGAAACCGAGCGAGAGAGAGAGAAAGAGAGGGTGAGAGAGACTTTGACTTTTAATGGACATTTATTCACTCCTGTATGTATGACAAAATTCTTGCACTTATGTCAAACTGTTAGATAGGATGTATAAAAGATAGAAAATAGGTACATAAACACATAAAATAAAGGCAGCAAAAATGGATTAAGAATTATGTATATGAGAAAAAGCTGCCTTTCATCCAATTTTTATGATAGGTGGGTAAAAGCAAGTGAATGGATAAGGCAATAAAATAATTGAAGATAAAAGCAAAAAACATAAAAAATAGGCACTCAAAGGACCAAGTCACGTAGGGTGACTTAAAAAAAGAGATCCATTATCCAAGTTCTAATGTAAAAAAAAGTTCACCATTTACAACAGAGCACACTGCCTCCCCCAACACCAGACACTCTTGAAACTTTCTAAATCTTTCATACACTTGAAGAAATTAAAGTCTACCAGGATCCTCGCTTTTACCATCTTCTGAAAAATGTTAACTACATCACTTTGTGTATTTTGTGTAATTTTGTTCTTCCTGCTCACATATACGGCCATTTTTGCCTGACCCAGAATAAATGACTCCTGAACCTGTCTTTCTTTGTGTACCTAAAGCCAAAAACAAAAATATGTGGATTAAAGTTGACATTAAAAGATTTGAATATGGTTTCCAAAAGACAAAACAATGTGCGTAATCTAAAACAGGTCATAAAAGCATGGAACACTGTTTCTCTTTGTATGCAAAAAGGACACTCATCTGAAACTTCTGGGTTTAAAATACATACAAAAGCGTTTACAGCAACAATACCATACAATATCCTCCACTGTAAATCACCCGCCCTTTTAGTTAACGGTAGCTAGTACAGTGCTCGCCACTCTGGCTTGACATTGGTGTGTAAACCAAGAACATTGTGCCAGGATGTGTCTGTTCTCATACTTAATGATTTCTTATTTAAGGCATTTACACGCAACCTATACAATGTCTTGCCAGAGGCCATATTAAAATGCAGTATTGTTTCTTTTTGGTCTCCTATGGGGGGACTGGGAGAGTCCAGCCGATATGGTGCAATTGTTGTGTTCGGGACTGACTCACCATGCTAAGGCCTGGCCAACCCAGCACAGTAGTCTCTGAGCTGCAAACATTCCTCCATCGTGAGTGAAGACCTCCATTGCCGTAAAAGTTGTTCAACAAGTTGGCTGGATCTCACTTCCCTCTGCACTGCTGCAGCATCTGAGCGAGTAAGATCCGGTCCGGCCAATTCCACTGGTTGTTGCAATGTAATGATCCCTGTCGATGCGAGGATCTCGAACAACACAGAGAAGTTCTGGCTCAACATATCTAGCCGATCGCCATATATCAAAGGTTCCTCAAGGAGCCATCGAAGCGATGGATGACCCTTGCTCTGTAGCCTGAAGTGAGCAACGGCCTTAAAGAGTCCCCGATGAAAAGGAGGTAGTCCAGTCAGGCTCAAACGTCTGGTGTCCATACGAAACAGTGACCTATCTAGCCCCCAGTTTCCCACCGTATGTAGTATTCTTTGTGGCACTGCCCTCCATGAGACGCTCTCTAGACTGGTGAGAAACTTTTGCAAAAATTGGGGTCGAAATGCCACCACCCTGCTGGACAACTGGATAAGTCCATGTCCTCCCTCGTCTCTGGACAAGTGCAAAGTGCACTGTGGTACCCAGTGCAGGCCGTTCCAGAAAAAGTCTACTAATACTGCCTGTAGGCGTGCTGGTAGGCCTGGAGGTGGATCTACACATGCCAATCTGTGCCAGAGTAATGAAGCAGTGAGGTTATTTATAATCAAAGTTGTGCCCCAATATGACATCTTTGGGAGAAGCCAATTCCATTTGTTTAGTCTCCCCTTTACTCTCTCAATCATGTCGTCCCAGTTATTCTTTGTGTAGTCACTGTCCCCTAGGTGTACTCCAAGATTCTTGAAGCCTTTGGTTTTCCACCTGAGATTTCCGAGGAGCCTCGGCCCTCCATCTGTCCAGTACTTTATTAAAAAAACTTCACTCTTATTCCAGTTGTCTTTAGCAGATAATACAGTATAGAAATCATTGATGATGTCAACTAAAATATCAATGTCTTTCTGTCCATTTACCATGATTACAACATCATCAGCATATGCTGACACATAATAGGAACTACAGCAATTTGCTATTGACAGACCACTAATTTTTTTCTCTGATTTTACACAATAAGGGTTCTATGGCTAAGGTGTAAAGCATACCTGACAAGGAGCACCCTTGTCTAATTCCCCTTCTAATGCACACTAAAAGGCGCACATAAGCCACCGTTAACTTTCAGTACACTATCAATGCTACTATATAGGACCCTAATCATATCTACAAACCCTGAATTAAATCCAAAACCCTCTAACACTTTCCATAAATACTGGTGTTCGACACGGTCAAAGGCCGTTTCCTGGTCTATAAATATAAGACCAGTCCTTAAACCCAATACTTTGGAAATGTCCATGATGTCACGAATTCGTGTATATTATCAAAAATTTATCTGCCAGGTACACAGTATGTCTGGTCAAGGTGAATTACTTGCTCCATCACCTTCCCCAGTCTCGAAGCTAATGCTTTTGAGAGCAACTTGCAATCTGTGCATAGTAGTGAGACTGGGCGCCAGTTTTTCAGGTCAGTGAGGTCGCACTTCTTTGGTATCCGTGCAAAGACGGCTCTACGGCTGCTTAGTGGCAGCTGACCTTCTGTCAGGCTGGCTTTTATCACTTCAAGCAAATCTTGACCCAGAACGGACCAAAAGTCCTTATAGAACTCCACCGGGGGTCCATCAATGCCAGGCGACCGTCCGTTTTCCATGCCACTGAGGGAAAGCCTCTAGCTCGTCAAGTGTCAGCTCAGAATTCAGCTTATCTGCTGATTTCGTCAATTCCAGTCTCAACCACAGGGGGGTCGATCACGGCAAGTCCCAATGATGAAGGAGCTGCAAGGGACTCACCCACAGGGGGATTAGCTGCTGCAAACATAGCTGGGGGGGGGGGGGGTATCCGAGACAA
>JAQQZR010000036.1:29268029-29273905 GCA_030068235.1 Notoglanidium macrostoma | reverse complement strand
GTGTGTGTGTGTGTGTGTGTGTGTGTGTGTGTGTGTGTGTGTGTGTGTGTGTGTGTGTGTGTGTGTGTGTGTTTACACGAAGGAATTTTGTCATCAATGTCAGAGTAAACATTTAGGAAAAATCTAAAATTCTAAATTCTAAAATCTAAAATAAGACAGATTTCTTTAGTACATTTTTTTTAGGTATTTTCTTTTCTTTTCTTTTTTTTTTTTTAAAGTAAGTGTTCCGTTATATTAAATATCAATAATAAGCCGTTATTTTTTTTTAACGAATCGGACCAATAGCACACTCTACTGCTGAATCCGTTCGGCCCACGTCCCTGCGCATGCGTAGTACAACACCGGAAGCGTATTGTTAGGGAGTCTAGCGAGCACCGCGCCATTTTAGTCAGCAGCAGAGTGGTGGATAAAGTGATTTTTTTAGCGTTAATTAATTTTCTTAGTTTTAGAACAGAGAAATGGGAAGAAAGAAGAAGAAGCAGCTGAAACCCTGGTGTTGGTATCCTTTCCAACTTGCCTTGCGACTTAAAAATACCGAAGTTAGCGAAATATCTTCTTAGCTAGCGAGGGTGCATCCCAACCGGTGACCAGTTAGTCATGTAGTGCACTAAGTAGGGCACATACGCCATTATTTCAAACCTTGTGTAGTGTGCTTAAATAGGGTGCATAGGTCAATTTTGGGATACAGCTCAAGCTACTGCAAAAGCCGTAGGCTTTGAAAACGAGCTAGCTAGAAGGTAACAGTACTTCTTGTAGTTATTTGCCCGTCTTTATAGCGATATAACTTGCCACAACGTTGTCTAAAGAATTGTGTATTTTAAATAATAACCGTATAGAAAAACTCTTTAGGTCACAAGTTATTTTAAGGTACCTTTTTTAGCAAGGAGAAGACAAAACACTCTAGCTAACGAACGTATGATATCATATTTGCCCTCAGTTTCAGGTTTCAGTTCTCCAAAATGATTATTTGTTTAATTTCCTGTAATCTCTATCGTCATGTATCTCTGGTTAATTCTAGCCGGGCTTAAAAACGATAAAGCTAGAAACCTAAATGCTTGGGGGTAACCCCATGAATGAGTCTGTGTCGTAGTGATGTGCCGTTCGTGAACGAGTCGACTCCTTAGAGCCGGAGTCGACTCGTTCGCAGCGGCGGTTGAAAGTGGTTTCGCAAAGTAACGTAAGATTTTGTGAAAAGATTAATTCCGACATAAAAACAGCCGTCACATTAGAAATAACAACGGACTTTGTCCAGTTTAGAAAAGAGTTTGCATTGGCAATTATCCTTTTGGGAGCCGAAAGAGTCGACTCTTATTGTAACCGAGATTAATGAACCGATTCAATCCAAGGAGCCTGCATTCCAGTCCCTGCAGTGTCGTAACAGAAGGTAACAGGGAATTATGGGTTTCCTGGCACAAGTTTCTAGGTGTTAATGTTACTGCTACATATATAATCCATAATGTTTATGACTGATTCAGATGGTATATAAAGATTTGTAAAAATATCACAGGTGGGAGTTTTTCTTTTTACGTTCTGTGGATTGTTAGATTTTTTTTTTTTTTAATCCAGTTTGTGATCGATTACGCACCTTAATCTGATTCCACAAAGGTACTGCAACAGAGACTTCGACGATGAGAAGATTCTCATCCAGCATCAGAAAGCCAAACATTTCAAATGTCACATATGTCACAAAAAGCTGTACACGGGACCTGGCCTGGCCATACACTGCATGCAGGTACGAGACACACACCTGAGCTGACTCTTAATTCCACTCACTGATAAAATGTGGACCAAGCCGTTGTCATGAAACGTGATAAAATTTTATTCCAGGTGCACAAGGAAACGATAGACGGAGTTCCTAATGCGATTCCCGGCCGAACCGACATCGAGCTGGAGATCTACGGCATGGAAGGCATTCCGGACAAAGACATGCAGGAGCGGAGGCGGCAACTGGAACAGAAATCGCAAGGTGGGAAACGAGAGCAGGTTTTTTTTCTCATAATCATCTCATAAATATAAAGTGCATTAAACAGGAAAAAGGTCATGAAAAGTAAAGGACATGCCAGCCCTGTCACTGAGGCTTGTTTATCAAGCCTCCGTATTTATTTAGCTGGAAAATGTATTCGTAAATGATTCGTACGAATGTTTACGCAAGAAATGTGGTTTTAATGAGTGTCCAGTACATTTAATAAAAAAATGTTCTTATCCTTCTCATGCCCCTGAGTGTGTTTACGCATAAGAAGACTAACTAATGAAAATCTCCGCTTGAGATCGTCATCCGCATGCATCACTGCACTTCTGTGTGTGGAATAGTTTAAACTGTTTATAACGTTCAGTGTTTAGCAGACGCCGTTATACATGACTTCCACCTTCAGCCTTTACCCTGATTGTTCTTTTTTGCTCCCCGTTCTCAGTGCGCTTTACCTTTTATGGAGTTTTGTGGGCGTCACTGTATGCAAATGAGCTGTGTCGGAGACGTGCTTTGCACTTTACTGGTGAAAAGAACATGAGTACGAAGGAAATCAGCGTTTCTGAAATATTTCTAAACTGTTCATTTGTGTGAATGCTTGTGTCTAAGCAGACGGCCAGAAGAAGAAACAGAACCAGGACGACTCGGACGAGGAGGATGATGAAGACGAAGCCGGTCCATCCCCGTTTCAGCAGCCGCCCGTTGCCCAGCCACAGAACGCCTACATGCCCCCGGCTAGCTACTCAGGTGGGTCGGAGTCTCAGGGTCGGGGGGTGTTCTTGAGAATATCAGCATATCTATTTATGCTCCATTTTATTTTTACACAAATACACGTGTAATGTCCTGAGTGTCGTTTGTACACAGACAGAAATCTGCAAAATATATTGTGGTATTTACGATACGTAGTTCTCATAGATAGTCTCTTTTTTAAGAGTATGGGGCAGTATTTGCTCTTTGTTCATTAACTGTGTGTGTGTGTGTGTGTGTGTGTGTGTGTGTAGCTATGCCTCCCATGATGCCCGGTGTTCCACCCATGATGCCCGGGATGCCTGCAGTGATGCCCGGGATGCCACCTGGGTACATTTCTGTTTCTGATACTTGGAGTTGATTAGGTTTGAATGCTTTTAGCTCCATGTTTGCGAGATTGCTGCCATGCATATCCCACATCCTCAGAAATTAACCTTATGCATCTGTGTGGTGCAATACCAGTAATACTAATGCCTAAACACTAGGGGGCAGTCTAACACCATGTGGCACTGCGTCAACAACTGGTTAAACAATCTAGTGTTTCTCAAACACTCGCGTCCTCGTGTACTTTTCTGGACCGTTACTGAGAGCCGTTTTCCTGTTACGCTCTAATGTTTGAATTTTAAAAAACTTTCATGTAGTCTTTAAACTTGTCGGTCGTCTGGATTCACATGATTAGTAAGCACTTTTGAACGCGAGAGCCTAGTTTTGGATTTGAGACACAGGTCGTGACGACAATCACGATGATGGCAGGACGTTTTGAGAGAGACAGAGCGGTGTGTTTCACGTTGCTGGCTGTGGAATGGCCGAAGCTTTTACAGTTTAACGCTATCCTCCAGAAGAGTGTTTATTCCTATTTTCTTTTTTGTTTTTGTTTGTTTCCTGGAATCCACTTCATCTTCAACTTTAGCAGCATCACTAGTGATTACGTTCTAATAGATTTCCACGTGTTACTCATCGCTTCTGCCGTTGTGAACACCTGTAACACCTGAATTGGTTCCTTTGACAGTATGATGCCAATGGGAGGGATGATGCCCCCAGGGCCCGGAGTGCCCCTCATGATGCCAGGAATGCCCCCAGGTAAGAGGTGCAGTAAGTCGACCGTACCGCCCCCTCTGATATAAACGAACATACGGTCACACCGGCATGGCGGCACACCCTCGCCGTTCCCTTTACATCACTTATATTTCATAAAACTCATTCTGTGTGTGTGTGTGTGTTTTGCAGCAATGCCCCCTCACGTACCCCGGCCTGGGATTCCCCCGATGGCTCAGGTGCCTCCGGTGACGGCAGCAGGTGTTCTGCCCCGCCCGGCCACGCCCGCCGCCCCACCCGCCGCCTCCAAACCCCTCTTCCCCAGTGCTGCTCAGGTAACACGTCCAAAAAGTATTTATTTCTTAGAATTTTTTTTTTTATTATTATTATTATTATTTTCTCCTGAATATTAATACTTGTATGTAAGGTGCATGTGTGTCTCCTCTAGGAGGCGCTGTCTCATTAAACATGACAGAATTTACTGCTTTAATGCACAGAAGAAGAGCAATGCGACTTCTGTGCTTCACTGGAGAAAAAAATAAACAGGAAAAAAACACAAACAAAAGGTTGTTTTGAAACGAGTGAATTCCACGTGATTAATTAGGAACGCCACATGCGCGGGCCGGAGCGCTTCCCGGGTTTCTGCGCAATTAAGGACGTCAGAAAGGACAAAAACAAGCAGACAAATTCAGTTGGAGCAGAAATTATTCTTTTTATTCGTATTTGAGGGAGAGACAAGTTTTTATAATCAACATCTTGGATTATGTTTACTAATCATTGCAGCCTTAATCATAATGTGGCAATAAATGTTGTATCAGGGTTGTGTGAAAGTAATGGCGCCACGTATGTCTTCGTGTATCCAGGCTCAGCAGCCGGCGCCCACTAACGCCGATCCTCCCAAAGCGACATTCCCGGCCTACACCCAGCCTCCCTCTTCCTCCACCTCCACCTCTTCATCCTCCTCTTCTTCCGGTCCTGCTAGTAGCACTGCGGCTAAACCGAACCCCCCAGCAGTCTCCGCTAAGCCGGCCGCCATCTCCAGCTCCAGTGCTACCAGTAAGTTGATGCACCCTGATGAGGATATCTCGCTGGTAAGTGCTCGGAGACGCCTCTCCCGATTTATCCCCTTTTTATTTGACAGTAAGTAAATGAAAAACGGATTTCTCTCTTTACACCGGCTCGGGTTAACCTCGAACTCTCGTTTATGTCCGTATGAGTTTCTTAGCTTTATTACGAAAGTGTAAATGTGTTTAGATGTTTGTGTATATGTGTATGTGCTTTTTGTAGTAAGGAATTGAATGAGAGTGTTTAGTGTGTGCAGTGTGTGATTGTCGCGTGTGTGTGTTGCTCTCGGTGCAGGAGGAGAGGCGAGCTCAGCTGCCTAGGTATCAGAGGTTGATTCCGCCTCGCCCTGGGCCGACTGTAGCTGCTGCAGCGCCCCCTGCTGCCGCGGTGGGCTCGTTACCGCCACAGCAGCCTCCTATCAGACACCCCATGCACGGTGAGTCGCTCTTGCGCCACATAAAGCGTACAAGGACTCGTCCGTACACCTTACACCTACAGAACATGTTTTAAAGTGTGCTCTACTTTCAGCAGAATAAAACCATCATTTAAATGTACGTTTTTAAGCAGGCTAAGCAGTAGAGGAGGAAGAGAAAAGTCTTAAATTCGAATTTGAAAGTAGAGAAAGAAGAAAGCAGTCACTGAGAGACTGAGGAAGAGAGTTTAGGGCCCATGGCGCTGAAGGACCCGCCCCTCAGGGTGGAACGTCTGGTGCGTGGGACAGCGAGTAGATTACTGCTAAAGGCCCGAGGGGGAGTACAGGGTTCACTGAGATAAGAAGAGGCAAGGCTTTGAAGGTGAGAAGAAAGATTTTACACTTGATACGGGACTGAACTGGTAGTCAGTGTGGCTGAGCGAGGATGGGGTGACGCGAGCTGAGCGCTTGGTCAGGGGGAGCATGCTGCACTCTAGCTACCGGATATACTGCGCCTTCTATAACCACTCGGCGAATGAAGAGGGAATCGCTTTAGACATGAAGAAAGCATGAACGGAGTTTCTGCGTCGTTATTAGTCAGAAATGTGCGGCTGGACCCGGCTCCGCCCCTCACTTACAGCCTGGTCATCT
>JAQQZR010000036.1:29263029-29265529 GCA_030068235.1 Notoglanidium macrostoma | reverse complement strand
TTCAGCGCCGCTGCTCGCCCGGCCTGCGTTATACACGTCACGTGTTCATGCACTGAATAAATTGCTTAATGAGGATGAATCAAGTCAATTAAAGAAACAGAGAAAATACAACTGAACTTTTCTTTTTGTATAAAGCAGAAGGTTTTATTTATAGCGCAAAACAATAAAAAAAAATAATAATAAAGCAGGTGAGGTGTCCTTTTGGAATTTTTTATTTATTTATTTATTTTTTTAATGTATTTTTCAAGGCATTTTTATTACAGAACCCCAGAAGAGTCACTAACATTTTTCAAAGTATTCTTTGCATTCTTTTTTTTTTATGGAAACGCAAAGGAATTGGGGGGAAAACTCATTTTGGCTCTTTTGGGCTTCTGTAGGTGGGGAGAAAAAAAACAAACAGCATGTCATGGGTTACTTTTCTTTTTTTTCTCTTATGTTTTGAAACAGGAAATAAAAACATCTGACAGGTAAATTTTCTCTTTTTTTTTTTTGACCCTGGAAAAAAGGTTGTGTGTGCGCACACGCGCGCGCCCGCATGTTTAGCTTCAGTACACAACAGGAACCATCACACCACATCTACATCTCTCCGCTCTGATTTATTTGAGTTTTAAGGCTCTTTAATGATTTAAATGTTTTGTTTTTAAATACGTACATCAAAAATGTTCTGGGGGAAAACAGCTGCTACTTTGTGGTTTTCTTTCTTTTTCCTTTTTTTTTTTGCGTGTAACGGTTGCATGAGCCACTGAAACTTACTGGATTTCCTGTTCCTGCCCCCAACACGCGTACACACACACACGCGCGCGCACACACGCGTGTACACACAGACGCGCGCGCTGGAGCCAGTTACTCTCTGGTCCCCCGGGTGAGAAGGTCCTACAGAGAGTGATGGAGACGTGGCCGCTGCGAGTTCCTGTCTGCTTCATCCTCACCTTCTTATCCACAGGTATCTTTTATTTCATTACACAATATTTAGAATGATAAAGAACACACACACATCACTGCAGGGTGTGTGTAATGTTCTGTACTCATCATGTGAGCATTGAGAAAGTGTTACGCAATGCTTTTAAAGTTTTTTTAGCCGACTCATTAACACTCGATCAGGATTTAATTGCTGTTAATGTCTTCTAAAAGTGTTAAATCGCGTGTGTGAGCGCAGGACAGGACACACACTCAACATGCAGAGTGTTGGGCTTCACATCATGAGGTTAAAATGTGTGTGTGTGTGTGTGTGTGTGTTAACACTGCAGCGTAACTCTTCATCAGGATACCGTGTGTTAGCGCACTGCTGATGTTTATTACCGTGTTCCGACACACACACACACACACACACACACACACACACACACACACTGTGCTCACACACCCGATTCCTTCTCATCCTGTTGATTTCACAACTGTTTTTGTTGCTTTTTCTGATTTTCTGTCTCAGAATTTTCGAAAGCGACATAAATCATGAACTGTAAATAAAAAGGATATAAAATACAATGAATTCTTAAACACAATAATAATAATCGTTGTTAAATCAAATCTGACTTCTGTTGTCTTGTTGATTTGTTTCCCAAGTTAAAGAGTTAAAGAAAACAAAATCGTTTCTTCTTAACATTTCTTTAAGATGCGGTAAAGTCTCAAAACTGCATTCATGTGAATTCTGGACAAAAGATCTGTAAAATATATATATATATATTTGGTCAAAATCTACATTTTAATATCAGAAAAAGTGATTCAGATTTCTGTGGTAATTATGTAAAATCCAGTTTAAATTTCCAAAGAAATTGCGCTTTAATTTCTGATTTCTTATCAGTTTAAAGTCTGATCTGACTGCTCCGTTGCTGACAGATAAAATTAACAGGTTAATAATCATAATTATTCGACACTCGCAATCTCATATCGGAGAAATTCTTCAGCTAGTTGTTTTATTGCGCTTTTAATTATAGTTTAAGGAACAGAAATGTGGATTTCCTTTTATTTTGTGTATCAAACAAATACACCTCAGTCATGCTGATAACGTGCTGAAATAAATAGATTTAGATGAAGCAATGTTGGTGCCCATGAACAAAATCATGCAAATGAGAGATCTGATGCATATGATGGGTTGTGTTCAGGCTTAAAACAAAATTGTGATGGAGTTTATTTATTTAATTATTTGTTTGTTTATTTATGTATTTATTTACAAAATGTCCTTTTCATACATGGTGATTCTTGCTTAGTGCGTTTGGTGGTTCATGTCACTAACAAGAAGTAGTACAAAGTCATTTTCATACCCTATACGGACAACAGCATGTGGACGGCTGACCGTTGGACTCGTACAATACGAGCTTCTTCCCCAAACTGTTACCCCAAAGCAGGAAGCGCATGATTGTACGGAGCGTCTCTGTGCGCTGTAGCGTTGCAGTTTCCCTTCACTGGAACTAAGAGGCCCAAATCTGCCCCAGCATGACGATGCCCCTGTGCACAAAGCAGCTCCATGAGGACATGGTGTTCAGGTTAAGGTTGGAGTGGA
>JAQQZR010000036.1:29212876-29229621 GCA_030068235.1 Notoglanidium macrostoma | reverse complement strand
AAGTTACCACAGGAGGTCACTGCTAATCAGCTAAAGTTACCACAGGAGGTCACTGCTAATCAGCTAAAGTTACCACAGGAGGTCACTGCTAATCAGCTAAAGTTACCACAAGAGGTCATTGCTAATCAGCTATTAACCAAAAGAGGCTGTTGCTAATCAGCTGACGTTATTAAAGGAGGGTATCAGTGATCAGCTAAAGTCACCACAGATGGTTATTAGATAGCAAAAATTAGCCCTGGAGGTTTATATATATTTTTTCTGAATCAGGATTTTCATAAAAAATCATATTGATTGATATTGACATGGTTAAACTCAAGCCAAACCTTGTTTTCCATGTTTTGTTCTTATCTCCTCCCGTCACGTCCCGATCTCCTCGTTTCAACGGACACACCTCCATCCTGCACCTGTGGAACCCCAAACCTTCCACCAAAGCCAGGATCTCATAACATCTCTCCAAACTGTGTCCCCTCATCTCTGCAGCTTCTTCTTCTCTGGGCTCGTCCAGCACACCGTCAGCAATTCTGGCTGTCAGAGCTCCAGATTTACAACATGCGAGATACGAGTCTATGAAAGACATGGTGTCGAAAAAGCGTGCCAGAGAGTCCACCTTAGAAAAGCCTCCAGCCTCTGCAGCTGATTGGTTCATCTGTTTGAATCTGTCCAATGGGATTTTCAAGTGCTTTGTTTTGAAAACATCTTTCTTAATTTCCAGTCTAGAATGTTTTCCGGAGCTGGGCGGAGACGGATCTTTATTCGCTTTGTCCCGAAACGTACAAAACATATTTGGATCTGCTTTTTCATCAGTGGGCGGGGCTAAAACAAGATCCAGGTTTGGGTAGAGAAGGCTCCGCCCTTTTCTCCAGCTCTCCACCAACACCTCAACACACCTGCTGCTTTCCAACTCAGCATAGGACTTGCACTGTAACAACCCAGAGAACACACACACACACACACACACACACACACACACACACACACACACACACACACACACTTATATGAAAAGGTATGAACATATGAACATTTGGATCAGAGGAGTATGTGTGTGTGTTTATAACACTCACAGTGAGTGCTCTGTTGTGTAGATGGTAGTGTGTGTTTCCGGCTCCACTTCTCACCCACAACTCCAGCTCTAACACACTCCGCCTCACATCTCCGTTATTCTCCTGTAGCATGAAGCGGAAGTGCTCCGGGTCTGGCTTCACACTCTGTACCGCACACACACACTGCAGGTAGCTCACAATGCTCTCCTTACACACACACACACATTATCTTTCATTATAATTGATATACAGTGTATAGTCTGTAGTGTATAGACTTGTTCAGTGCATGATTTACCATTGCAGGAGTTTTGAAACGGATCTCCTCAAAACGACCATCAAACGACTCGCCAAACAACGGATCTGCAAAGCACAATACACATGCTCAATTTATTTATTTATTTTTACAAATTCATTAGCAGGCAATTATTGGCTACAAAGTGGTGAAAAAAACATGAATGGCTCCATGTTTGCCTTTTGTTAGCAACAAGCTAGCCAGCGAACTGTGACGAGTTCCTCAAAACAGTGAACTGTACAGTCAGTGTTACAGATTTACAGATACAAGGAATATATGGGTATGTTGGCTGATCTAAAGCTCATACTTTTATCTCCAGCATTTAAAGTTGAGAAGAGGTGCTGTGTTTACTGGTGACGCTCTGAGCGGCCATGAAGGATTTCCAGCCTGAGGGGAGCGTTTTCTTTGTGCTTTGCCTACACGAAGTTTGGGTTTAAATGTAAATTATGAATTATGATCATTAGTCGAATGTGACATACCAGTATGTGTGATGTCATCATGTACACCTCTGTAGCATAGAAGTAACTACTAATAAATTAGCATTATAAATTAATTTATTAGTAATTTATCCGTGGGGACATTTACACAAGAATTGTAGCTTTCATGAAAATAATTAGATTGAAAAACGCTCATCTCCATATCTTTCGCTCCTGTAAAGTTACGCCGTAGCGAATAGTTGTCGAGTTCCTGTGATTTTATTTACGATTACGGAAGTTCAAGTCACTTATTTATTTCACTTACACACACATTGATGAATTTTGTGTTGTTTCATATTAATGACTTGAAAGAAAACAAATAAGAACAGGCATTCGTTCAGGACAAAAGTAATGGCGCCCTATACAAGGAGGATGGGTTAGTGTGTGTCTGTGCTAGCTGAGGCGCTGCAGTGGCTGAGCTGCCTTACTGGAAGGTTTCAAGCCTCTTTGCCTTTTATGGAGTTTTGTGGGAGTGGCTAAATGTAAACGTGGCAATTTATGGCTGATGGACATCTTCATATGAAGCAAATCAACAACCTTGGTAAATGAGGCTAGAATTTCTTCTTTGGTTTGGATTTACAAACAACTTTTTTTCTTACTATATAACAAATAAGTGTAAAATGCGGGGAAATACAAACTGTACTTTTACAGTGACAATAAGTCTCTTCCATTCTGTTTGAGATGGATTTCCAGGAAGCACTGCAGCTCACCGTTGGTGGTCAGGATGATGGGTCTCTTGGTCGTGCTCATTAAAGACTTCACGGCTGTGAGAAACCCAACGTCCTCCTCGAAGATGATCTCCACCTGCAGCGAGCAAACAGACCTTATAAATCAGGACAGAATTAAACATTAGACGTTGTAAATAATATCTGTACTATGTATTGTACTGTATTTAGGAACGTTACTCCATTACTAAGTTAGTGTTATCACCCTGAAGGTGATTATTTTCCCATAATAGCAGCCATAAACTGTTACAAAGTGCTGACACTGGACACTACAGAAAATTTCATCACATCAGTTGTTACTATAGAAACGATAATGTATTAGAACGAGTCTATTCATATTAACCTGTGATTTACTGCTGCACTACTGTCAGAAAATCAATCAACATCTGACCAATCAGAATCCAGAACTTACCTCCTCAAAGAGAATAAGTGATATCGGTGCTGTCTTGTCCTTTTCCTCCAAGGCAGGATCTTTCTTAAATTCCGACTCGACAAGTATGACCTCATCAGCAGCTGTAAGAGACATTGTTTCATTTTATGTGGAAATATTTATGTGGGACGTCTTCATAAATAAAATGAACTCCAAATAAGGACCTGGTAGAACGAATGGTCTCTCTCGAATGAAACGCAGCAGGGTGCAAATATTTTTGTTGACTACTGCAATACATTGTATAATTGATTTTATATTTATATGTATATAAACAACCTCCTGCGTCCTGAGGAAGCGCAGCGTGTCCGTTCCCAAGTTTTCCAGTTTTCCTGAAGTAGTGTGTCAGAGTGAGGGACTTCTGCGCAGCGGCAGGTTTCCTTCTGGAAGCAGCTCGAGGGATCGCAGGCGGTTTTCTGCAGGAGGAGACGGATTTCTGTGGCGCTTCTCCTAAAACATACACATTTACCTTTATATTTCCTGGTCCAGTGTGAAATAAAATTTCAGGATAGTGGAATGTTGTAGATATTTGCATTCAGTAAACAGGAAGTGGTAATGGGCTTTGTTTTGTTTTTGTCTGTTAAAAATGTGACCGAAAAGATTTTATACTTTCGTCAACAGTTTGTATATGACTTATTCAGTGAAATTGTATTTATAGGGTGCTTTGTATTATATTAATACATAATTATTTAGCAAATGTTGCACTGAGAACATAAACAGTAGTTTGAAACGTTTTTTATTTTGCTTCCAATTTGGCCCATGAAGAGGAAGTCCTCACCCTCAGCAGCTTGAACCCATATTATATCAGAATATAATAATAAAAAAAAATCCATCAGGGTCGTGATAAAGTACAAATGACATTATTCAGATTAATGCAGGTGATGAAGGTGTGTGAACTCACGAGACGCTGCAGCAGGTGTGTGTGCGAGAGAGACGGAGCGCTGTGGCGCCCCCACCTGGTGAGACTGAGTCGACTCTCTGAGCTGAGACAGGACAAGACGACCGGAGCGCAGGGACGAGCTGTTCACCTCCAACACCTACACACACACACACACACACACACACACACACACACACACACACACACACACACACACACACACACACACACAGAGCTCACATCAAGAAGCTGGCTTGTTTAAAGTGAATATTGGATACAAGCTCAGTGTATGTGTGTATGTGTGTGTGTGTGTGTGTGTGCGCGTGCGTGCACCTTAAAGCCCAGCTGCTCTGCGCAGGCGAACACGGCTGCGCTCTTTCCTGCTCCTGTAGGCCCGTGGATCAGCAGTGTGTTACACAGCTCGCCCTCACACTCCTCCATCAGTGGGTCGCCTACAAAATCCCCGCAATCCCACGACCCTGAACACCACCACAGGGGCAGATGCTGCGATGCTAATGTAGCTAACAAGCACTGGAGTGTATGGCCTCCAGTTTAGCCTCATGCTCTCAGCTGATGATAAAGATGATGGTGTGTGTGTGCGTGTGTGTTACCATCGCTCTCCTCCTTCATCCGGCGCTCCTCTCGTCTTTTCCTCCTCTCCTCCACATCCGCTCTTATCCTCCACTCCTCCAGCCAGCTGTCACCATGGCAACAAGAAACCAGATTATCAACAGAAATGACCAGCGATTGCCCCGGTCTTTATTAGACCTTTATTTAAATAAATAAAATGAACAGAAATGACTCAAGTATCTACTTTAAAGTAATAATTATGAAAATATTTAATACTGTACCATAATGTGTTAAAATTTAAATAATTAACATACATTTCTATTGTGATGTTTATTTGAGGTTGTGATTTTACTTGGGATACAAAATAAGTATTATTATGTATATTTATGAAAAGTACTTTTTTTTAGTTATTTAATGCCTTTTTCATCAACAAAAATAAAAACAGACATTCTTTTAGCCTTCATTAGAAGTTTGTTTTTAATTCTTTATTGTGCTATTTTAGGAGTTAAAAAAAAACCCATTTAAAATAATATTAAGACTCAAGATTTTTATAAAATCTGCAGAAATGCTTAATATCAAAGAATTATTTCATTAAAAAAGCATTAAAATAATTAGCTCAAGATGTATTATAATTGTTTTTCAACAGGAACTTTAAGGAATTAACAGGGATTACTTAAAATCCTATGAAGACGTTCAAAACTAATTTAATTTTGAAATAAAGTTATATTAAGATGTTTAAAAATGATCAGGGTTTATTTGAGATTTTATAAATTTTTATTATTTACTCATATTCTTATATCTACAGACTCTTGTAGGGGAAACGAGCGGCAGGATTACAGCGGCTGGTGTTACATTAGAACCACGGCGGTTTCGGGTGTTGGCGCTCGCGGGTGTGGAGGTGTTCAGAGACTGTCAGATTGCGATACGATTCTCATTTAAATAAATAATAAAAAAAAGAAATAAAATGATGACAAATTAAAATGTTAATAATATTATGTTAAAAATGATATTTGTCAGACACCGTGTCCGTTTTGTCCGTCACGTTTTTCATACTTTCATGGAGGATAATTTTGGGATTGTTTTATTAAATGATTTGTCCCTCAGATAAGGATTTGGTGTTAGTTGTGTGTAACTGATTAACAGTCCTCACGACACGATGCTCACCTGTACAGCTTCCTCACCGCGGCCGAGTTCCCCACGACTTCATCAGCGCTCCGAGGACGATATTTCTCTGTCCAGGGCTCGTCATCGCCGTGTCCCTCTTCATCGTCGTGTCCCTCGTCATCGCCGTGTCCCGCATGTCCCTCCTCCTGACGTGACTCGTCCACATTCCTCCTCAGTCTGTTCCTGCTGATCGCTCCGTGTCCAGATCTCACACAACCTTGTGACGTGTTTACAGTCTGCAAGTCGTCCTGACCCGAGCACCAGCGTTTGCAAAGACGTCCATCGCGGTGAGATTCTACTTCCTGTTTCCTCTTTCCAGCCACTGGGACCACCGGGGCGCTTTTACTTTCCCCTGAAGAAAACTGAGAAACTTGACAGAAGAACCAAAAGCAGCTTTCGATCGCGCTTTGCCTAGCCTTTAATCTTTCTTAATAAAAAGTTGTGATTATTTTACGCAAACTCACCGTGTCTCTTCAGCAGCGTCTGGAACAAGCGTCGGACCGGAAAGCCCGGGTTCTGCACTCGGGCCTGCTGCAGAAATCCCTCTCGGGTGCGAGTGTCTTTAAAAAACGCAGTCGATCTCTGAAATTGACGAGGGAACAAAACGTCAGGAAGCTACACGTGTGATGATGTCGCAGCTGTCTAATTCTGCATTCTGACTGGTCAGGAGGAGTTGATTAATTCTCCAGACCAGCAGCTCTGACGGAAGTGCACGCTCGTGTTCTAATACATTATCGTTTCTATAGTAACAGCTCATTCACATGGACGTGAGAGGTTTTCCATATGGCGAAGGAGACGTTTATTTATTGAGACGTACGGAAGGTCTCCAGTACCCGAGTTCTTCGAGACAGACGAGTTTAATATAATAACACTAATATTCGTGAGATCTTGTTTCATGGAATAAAACACTTGGGGACGTGCTGTTATAGGAAACTAATCGGCTTCATGTTGGGAGCGGTAACTCCGCTTCGCCGCACCACCCTGTGCCGGGTGCTGGAGCCTCACCCTCGCCCGGCGACTCGGTGACAGGGGTGAGGATTCAGCATGAGAATGAAGCGCAGTCTTGTTCTCACTCTCGCTCTCTGCGTGTTGACGGAGATGGCGTCCTTCTGCACGTGAGCCTCTCCTACGCAGACTTTCAGCTTCATCCACCAGGACGGACGGCTGCGGATGAGAAGAAGCGGTGGATTCGGACTTTACTGCCGGTTTATTTTGTCCCATCTTCACGGGGCGGACCAGACCTCGCTTTGGAGGAGAACATTGTGCTACATGTGTGTTTGGAGGTCTCGTGCTCTTCATGGTGGATGTGTGTGAACATTTCTCATCATCAGGGCTGATTATTTGACACTCACTCAACATCAGATCAGACTTTTTGATCCTCTTTGCTCTTTTCAGTCTGTTGATCTTCGGTTTCTCAGTACTGCCCTGTTCCTGGATCTGGATCTGCTCACCTTTGACAGGTTTATCATCACCTGTGAAGCTGTTTGAGACGCAGGAAGACTCGACTGGCCGTGATTTCTCTTCACAGGGCGCCATATTGGAAGGACTCGGGTTCATTTCCCTCACTGTAAAAATCAAACAAACATTAGCATCTTTCTGCTTGTATCGTTATTACATCTAAGCCTAATTCTGTGGCTTAACCTACCATAATTTAGCAACATATTTAGGAAATCGTGTGACTAAATCACTTTTATCCTGCTTTGAAAACTAACAATATAAACTTATTACCTCTTAATGAAACTGTTTTGTAATGCTAACGCGTTCGCGCCGGAGTCCTTCACGTCGTACTGACCAATCACAACTCGCCTGAGCGATGACGTCAAGACGTCCCACGCGAGATTAGATTTTAGCAGGGATTACACAGAGATTGGACTACAAACGGAGAAAACAACACGTAATGAAAACTAAACATTATAAAACTAAAACTTACTATAAAGTTATTTTTAAAACATGAAAGTGAGTTCGAAACATAATTTAAGAAATTATTATTACAAAATAAAAGGGAAATTTTACTTCCGGAATCAGCGTGACGTCAGCACGTCGTTACTCCAAAATTATAATGGTTAAAAAGTACTTTCTTTTTTTTTTCTTTACAAATTAGAGCAATGGAATATTCAAGATTCCTAAATAAAGAAAAGCATGCTCTCTAAAAATTTTATATAATGCTTGTAGGAATAATTAAAATAAATTTATTAACAATCTCATTTAAAAGCAATAAGGATTTATGTACTGTATATTACCTCATGATCATTTATTGAATTTTTCCTGTAATTTATGGTTTTATTTAAAACAGTAATCTGTTCATGTCTCCTACATTCACAAATTTAAATGATTTATATTTATTTACAGATAAATCTTCCGATGATGATGAAACTCTTGATCCTCACGTCACCTTTTCACATCACGTCAGTTTTTTTGTACCTGTGAAATAAACAATTCATCAACACACAGAACTTGACGCAACACATGACCACCTTTACCGTTTAAAACATTTTTAATTTGTCATATTTCCACATTATAGGGAAACCTATGCAATTTTTCGTTTACAATTTGAAATATACACTGTATATTGAGTGAAGGGGAAACAAACTGAGTGCTTTGGCATTTTATAAAGTACACACCTATTTACTGGATTCAAGCTTAACATCCTGATCAGATTATCAAACACTTCAGTGTTCGGTTGTTTGTTTAAAAAAAAAAAAAAAAAAAAAAAATAAATTTCAGTGGGAGGCTGTGATGATCCCCCCATATTTTCATCCAACAATCCATCCATCCATCCACTCATTCATTTCTAAAAGCAGTCCATTTTTTCCCCTCATGCACCTTTAACTGACATTAAAGGCAAAAATACAAGCAAGAGCTCAGATAATATTGCTGATTAATTAAGTAATTAATTAATAATGCTGAGACGGAAGAGGCAAAGTGCCGCACTCAGAGAGGACATCGTAATGAAAGGAAAAAAAAAAAGAAAAGAAAATCATATTTGTCAACTTGCACTTCATGTTCGTGCGCAGGACAAAAAAATATATCACTAAACAAGTGAAGTGTGCTAATGGACTGTAAAGAAAAAAAACATTTAAAAAATCATCAGGACTGGCAGTTTGTCCTTCCTAGAGATAAGTGTAATGGCAGAAAGGAGACAAATGCAATGAGAAAACAAACTAAACAAACAAACAAAAGCATAAAGAGTCTCAGTGTTGTGTGATAAAAAAAATCCCAAAAAGCTGCTTCAGTCTTTAAAACCGGTGTTTGAGTCCAAAACGTCCTTTTGTTAAGAGACGGTCTCTAAAATCAACTCGGCTCTGGCTCAGAATTCTAGAGTTTGTTCATAAATTCTAGGAAAACGAAGAGAGTCAATGTTGGCTGCACACACACACACACACGCATGCACGCGCGCGCGCACACACAATGCCCTCTGCTGCGCTGTAAATCATCTAACTTTAGATGTTTATTTTTTTTGTGAATTCTAAAAAAAAAAAAAAAAAAACACAAAGACATTTCATAGAATTGAAGAGAAAATGTTCTAATAAATTCTGTGCTGCCTGGCTGCGTGTTGTCGCTGAGCTCTAGAGGATTCTTTTTCTTTGTGATTTTTGAAGCATTCTAGAAGTTAGGTGGCAGAAAACTGCAAATCCAAAAAGAAATACTTCCTAGGATTGTGCAGAAAACTAATGGATGTTTTTTTAGTTGTTAGAAAGTCAGCAGCTAAAGTCTTAGCCTATAATTTCAGCTTCAGCCGTAAAACATTTATTTCTAAATGTTTTAAATCTAGAAAAAAGAAACAAAAAAAACATTCTGTAAACGTTTCTGGAAATTTCAGGAATGATTTCTTAAACCCTCGTGCTGCGCAAATTTTTGGAATGTAGCAGCAAATTTTAACCAGCCGTTTTGGATCAGCAGCTTCGGTTAGTTCGGTTAGTTCTAGAAAACCAAAAACCGTTTCAGCGCTTTCTAGAATCAGAAAAATCCCATCCCTATTTGTGAAGTGGTGATGAATTCTAGCAGCCTAGCTGTGTGTGAATCCTATGACTTTAGGTCGATTCTAAAGTCACCGATCTAGCTGGTTTTTTTCTGGATCGCGATGATTCGGCGCTGAACCACAGCAGAGTTGATTTTCGGAGTTCTGGACGCGCTCGGCGTTCAGTCGGTGACGGCGCTCTTGGTGCGTTTGCCGTGCAGGGAGAACCCTGAGGAGACGGCGTGGCCGTTACAGGCGCTTTCCTCCGGTTTGGGAATCTCGGCCTGGATCTCCCGCAGCCGCGTCATCGCCCGGTCGATGGTCGCTGTGGTGACCAGGTTGAAGTCGTGCATGCTGACCAGGTGAAGCAGGAAGTTGCGCCACAGGTTCCTGTGTGCAATATGAGGACCACAGTTCTCCACAAACAATATGATGGCCTGGTTCATCTGGTTATCCGCTATAAACCTGGACAGGAAGTGACACGTCGTTTCTCAGACGCACAACAGATATAAAATTTTTTTTTGGTGTATTTTACAAAATGAAAACCTCGAGCTTACCCATGTTTCATAACGTGGAGGTTCCAGAGCTTCATCACCTCCTTTTCTCCTTCGTTGACGTCCGTGAACTCTTCGATTTGCTGCAGATTATGAAACTTTCATTTATTAAAGAACAACACTTTTATCCTCTGCACGAGTCCCTGTGAATGAGCTGTTACTATAGAAACGATAACGTATTTATGGCGTTCTCTTACCGTGGAGGTTTTCTCTCTCAGCCACTCAGGGTCTCTCTCGTCTTCGCTGTCCACGTCCATCTCCTGAGGACGCAGCGGCATGCAGCTGTCGCTGTGGAAGTACAGGCGGTTATGTCCGCTCACGTACGTCCTCTGCTGCTCCGGCTCGCCGTCCTCCGACTCCAGGAATTCTGACAGGCTCGGCTTCGTGCGCTTGGGCCTGTTAACAGTTAACAAAATAATCTGTCGTTGTAACTGACAGTGAGGATGTATCCAGGCTCTGCAGAGCTGCTCTCTGATTGGCTCGTACCTGCAGACGAGGATGTGGGTGACGGCGGTCCTCTTGACGGGGCCGTTGCGGCTGAAGGCGAATCCTGGCTGGCTGTGGATGTCCTGAGGATTCCCTACATACGAGCCGTCGTAACACTCGTTTATGGACACGTCTATCCTCGCCCCTTTGGGATGAGGCTGAGAGGGAAAAGCACAAAAATATAGAGTTTAATAGTCTGAAAAATCCTGTATAAAGGTAACAGGGGGTATTCGGATGGCATTCGGTTTACAGATATTCTGAAGGCCTGTAGTATTTCAGATAGATTCAGACGGATAAGTGTACTGTCTATGAATCACACAGGTGGGCGTGTCTTCACCCATACCTGTCAACACTGGGCTTTGAAAATAAGAGGGACTTTCTGGGGTCCCTTCCTGGGGCCCCTGAGACACGGGTGCACACAGTGAACTCTGAAATCATCACTAGGCAACCACTTGCTTTAAAATATCAACAAGGATTGGACTTACTAGCTCCTACGTTAACTAAGTGACTACAGTTAGGTGGTCAGTCTGATACCTGAGTGAAGGTGAAATGATGTGAACCAGTTGCACTGGCAGGATTATATTTCACAGTAAGCGCAAGAACCGCTGCTGGCTTGTAGGCTACATTTAATGTCTAGACTCCAGCGCGTACACGTACGACTACTCATCGAGCGAGTGAGCAAGACAGACAGATTCAGGTTTTTATTTTTGCATGTTACCAACACAACACCACCATAAAACCATTATTACCCCAGTGCATGTATTTCAAATGCCTATAAAACAACAGCAGCCAGCTAAATAACAGGCTACAATATGTTAGCCTATGTTGTCATACACTACATTGACCATAGCCCTGATTAACATGCAGTAAAAGTCAGCAAAGCAAACAACAGACTCCCTTAGCATCATCATAAGAACAGTTAGGCATAAAGTTAGCAACAGCAATATGTAACCACAAAACCAACCTGATATCCAAACAATCAAAAAGCCAGCCAGAGGAGACAATAAAATGAGACGGTATTCCTACCAGCACCAACGTTAGCAGAATCTCCACTGCTTACAACAGATCACTTTTGTTTTCTTTTACTCATCTCTAGACTGTTCATTTGCTTACTAACACACAAGAACAGCTAAACCTGGCTAAATCCAACATCGCCAACGTCACAAATACTGAAGCCGTAACCATTGTCATGGTAACCATGACTAAAGAGTATGCATTACGCAAAACTGCATGCTGTCTCCCAGGTCCTGAGTGGATGAAACCGGGACTCACCACGTAGTTGAAGATGAAGCGGCTGTGTGAGAGTTTGAGGTGTTTGAGGAGGCTGTAGAGTTTCTGGCAGTTCAGTGTGCACCAGGGACAGTGCAGGTCGTCGCGGGCCTCCGTCTGCTGCCGCGTGTTATTGTTGTACAGAAACTACCGGAAAGAAAAAACATACACTGTAAATTTATGCCTGCATTTTGTGATATGTTTCACAAGTTTCACGGTGGCAAGACCACGAAAGAGGCACCTGATAGAAGATGCGGAGTTTCTGTCTGGGCTCAGAGACGGTCTGCTCTCTCCTCGTCTGAACACCACATCCTCCTCCTCCGCCTCCTCCTACACCACCTCCACCCGTACTGCTGCTGCTGTTCACAGAGTCTTTCACCACTAACGAGCATAAAAAACACTATATAAACCGCTTTATTACACACACATTTAGTAGTAGTCATTAACTAGTAGCGTTAATTTGTACTTTACCTGCTGGGGCAGATCTGAGGGTGGGGGTGCGAATTTCGGGGTCGCTGGTGTCAGAGTTGCGTGTGGACAGCGGTTTAGCTACAGGAGCCGTCGAGGGGTCGTTGGGGTCACCGGTCCAGCGTAGCGTGAACTGTAGAGTCGGTCCCTGAGAGAACGTTTCAAACGGAGGCAACCTCTGCGTAAATAAATAAAAATTAAAGTTTAGTCTTACAGTGACGTTCTCACGCTGTGGGTCCTGTTCATATAACAGCAACATGAATGACAGGTTTATATTATATTATATTGTGTGGTTGCATTAACTACAAGCGTGACGAGCGACTTGCTAGTGTGAAACAAACAACACTTACACAAACACAGGTTTATAAATAAGTGAGAGACACACCTTTCCGTCCAGGATGGTTTCCCAGGTGGCTCTTTTCTTACTGACGGGACAGTCTTCTATCTGCTGCATCGACACTTCATACTCACCGTCCAGCAGCTGCAGACGCCTGGAGAGCACGCACACGAACAGACAGTCAAAGACTTGACGTGCATCTTTATAACAATCCTGCATGACGCTAAACGAGGCACTTGTCTCACACCTGTTCTTATCAAACACAGTCATCTGTGCAACGAAGGTCTCTGTGGCGTTTCCCTCGTCATTGCGGTGAGACACGCCCCTCTTCTTCCTGCTCGACAGATCCTCCTTCACATCTACACATGCAAACGAACATTAAAAATTAAAAAAGATTACATATAAAACTCCAGGCCAACGTGCACGCAAAAATATCATCATCCCCAAACAGGTTTCTGGAACATTTTCAGCTTTCAGTTTTTAGCTGAAGATTCTTCTAAAGTTGTTCCAAACACCTCTAAACGTTCTTATGAAACTTCTAGACATTCTAAAAGTTACCCCTGCACCTCAGGAAACAAATGAGAGAGTGTGTGTGTGTGTGTGTTTGCATGTGTGTGTGCAGACCCATGTTCTCGTCCGTCTCTCCGTTGACGTAGGCGCTGGAGTGTGTTTTTCCGAGCCGGGACACTCGGAACAGCAGCGAGTAAGACTTGACCATGTGGCTGTTGCTGGGTTCGAACTCGGTGCTGGACACGAGCAGCGTGGGGAACGACGCCGGCTTCGTCTGCTTCACGTCCGGGTTCAAAGGCACCTGCTTCTTCCCTGTAGGCACTTGCTTTATGGGGCAGCTGACATCCTGCACCAAGAGAGAAATCAAATACATAAATACCATCACAGTCCCTGCAGTCCTGTATGAGATGTAAGAGGTGCCAATATTAAATCTCATCACAATATTTACCTAACAATTTATCCAAATAATGATATTAAATGTTCTACTATAGTGCTGTTTTTATAAAATTGTTAAACAGGCTTGAAAATTAATCTACCAAATTAATTATGTTAAAATAAGAATTGTACCTTTTATAATTAAATTATTTAAAAATTTAAATAATAACTAAGTTTAAAATAACTAAAAACTGAGTAAATAAGCAAATAAATCGCTAAATTATAAAAAAGAATTATAAAATAAATGAAGAAAAAAGTTAAATTTACTATAACTAATTATATTTAAAACCATTAAATTAAATATACAACACTAAGTAAATAAACAAGCAAGTCTAAAATAAACAAATTAAACAAGTAAAACTTACAACATGTAAATAAATTTTTAAGTAAATAAACCCATGAAGGTTTGTTATAAGCAAATGAGCCTAAAATAAATATCTAACTAGATAAATAAAGCTTATCATAAAAATACACTTAAAATAGATAATTAAACATTAAAGAAAACTTTAAATAAGTAAATAAAATTTAAATTAACTAAATAAATGAATACATTTAAATTAGATAAGCAAAACTATCAAACTAAAATAAGCAACAAATTTACATAAGTAAAACTTACAATACAAAACTAAATAATGTAAAGTAAATAAACTAAACAAGTACTAAAGCTTACAATAAATAAAAATACTTAAAATAAATAAACTAAAATTTTTTTTAAACTTTTTAAAAACCAATTTAAATTAATTAACTAAATAAGTACATTAAAAGCAACAAATTACGTAAAACTTACATAAATAAATACATTTTAAATAAATAACTAAGAAATCTTTAAAAGCAAACAAACACAAATATATACTGTTTCTATCCAAGTAAATTAGACAGGCTTTATTCACCTTTATTGGCTTGAGTTGTTGAAGGTAACTCACCTTTCGCTTTTTATGGCAGACTTTGACGAGTAGCACCTCGAGAGAAACCGAGTTCTGCTCGTTTTCTGAGTTTTGACATGGCTTATCTACGAGGTGCAAACAGAAACACAACAAAAGCAGAGTCACTGTTAGCTCCAGAACTGTCAGGGTTGTCAACTGTTATTTTCCTGCAGCAGCACAACCTGCTAATAACTCTGACACTGGAGACTCCTTCCATCAACAGCACACGAACGTCTCCTCATGTTTACACATGTCTTATACTGTGCGCTGTACACGTCCCAGTGAACAAGCCGTTACTATAGAAACCATAACGAGTTCGATTATAAACCTGAGCTACTGTCAGAGCCGCTGTTATAGGAAATTAATCAACACCTCCTGACCAATTAGAGCCCAGAACCCATCAGCGCTGTGGTGTGATGTTCGTTTAATTACTCACCATTTTTATAAAAGAATCCAGTAAAGGTCAGCTGCAGGTGCGACGATAAACTGGAGCAGGGAAAAGAGACTCAGATCAAATCACTAAACACCTGTAAAGCCGTGTGCGTGTGTGTGTGAGTGTGTGTGTACCTGTGTGACTCCTGATCTCCTTTCATCTTCTCCACCTTCGCCAGCATGCTGTCCACTTTGAACCCTTTCCTACACACCGAGTGGTTATTACAGTGTTATAAACAAGTAATTACAGCTCTCATACAAGTACTGTATATGAAGTGTTAATAAAGCTGAAGGTGACGCCTCCTCTTCCTCATCATCATCATCAGGGTGTGTTCAGTGTAGAGAGTGTTAGTTACCTGATGGCGTTTGTTCGAGAGTTTCTGTGGGACATGAACGTGAGACATCTGTGGAGCAGAATTGGCTGCAGGAGAACACACACACACACACACACACACACACACACACACACACACACGCACACACACATACACATACACACACATACACACACATACACACACACACACACACACTCATGAACAGAAGAATTCCTAAGAGGATCAGGACCGGTCCGATACCACGATACTATATCAATATCCCGATAAAATCTGTCACAATAAAACTTTCTGCAATATCGTCAGTATTTTTAATAAGAGCTATAAACTCTGAGTGGGCGTTAAAATAAAAAAAAAAATCATGATACTTATTGTGTATCGTGGAAATGTTTTAAAACACTGTGATGTGTTTTTGTTGCATCATATAGCCCGCTTACCCACGCATTTAAAATTCAGACAAAATAAATATTCAACAGAACATTAAATACCATAATATATTGCTATCTAATGGCATAAAATAAGTTAAAAGGAGATATATATATATATATATATATATATATATATATATATAAAAAGGTATATACGTACAGCGATTAGGTTCCTCGTGCGCAGAAATCTGTATATTTGCGTTGGCTCTGTTTGGGGGAAAAAGAACAAATATATAAATGATATAATTTAACATGCATATTAACTGGATAATATAAAAAACACCACAGGATTCATCAGTAATGATTCTAATTAGAGATGGAACCGATATATTAAGTGTGATCAGTACAGATCCGATATCAGCAAAACATAAGCAAACAAACAAACAATGAAAATCGGACAGTGGAGAAGAAATGTTCAGTCCTGGAGCGGGAATAGGAAATGTTTACAGATAAATACACAGGACTGCGTTTTCTGTCAGGATTCATTTTTATTATATTTATACGCTATTATATTGACAAAGTAAGTGACTGTGTGAAAGTGTTTAACCTGAAATAAGAGATCAGTGTTTTTGTGTAAATCTTGTTTTTAATTGTGTATTTATGAAGTGCCACAGTTACAAAACATATTTTAAACAGAAGATATGGCTGTGGGACTCTCGAGGTTCTAGCATCGCGTCAGGGAACGTAATCGCTCGAACATAAACACGGCTCTACGCACAGACTTCTCAGTAAAATATCATTTTAGCTGAAAGTGAATACGTTTTAAAATGTGGTGTTTGTTAACTGTTCACATGAACACTTTATATAAACACTTTAACACACCAGAATATTCTGAGCATCAACTGGTCTTGATTCTTCTGCTGTTGATGAGCCACAAAATAAAGGTGAAATATTGCCACCAAAATCTCTCTCTCTCACTCACTCACTCACTCACTCACACTCACTCACTCACACACTCACTCACACACTCACTCACTCACTCACACACTCACTCACTCACTCACTCACACACTCACTCACTCACTCACTCACT
>JAQQZR010000036.1:29173032-29191610 GCA_030068235.1 Notoglanidium macrostoma | reverse complement strand
CACACACACACACACACACACACACACACACACACACACACACACACACACACACACACACACACACACACACGCTTCTGTTCCTAGCCTGCGACTTTCTGTGCACTTTCACACTCAGCACGAGCTCTCTCATCTCATCTCATACGAGTTCGTATCATATCTGATCAGCTCGGCGATCTGAGCTAAACCTCCTCCTCTTCCTCATTATTATTATTATTATTATTATTATTATTATTATTAAATAATAAATGTTTAAACTCTAAACCTTCAGCGTTATTTATATCTCCAAATTCCGGAGCACGTTTCTCCCGGATTGCGTCAGCTCCGAGCTGGAGAAGGGAATGAGTGCAACTCGGACACGTCCTTATTTTACAGCAGCAGAAAAAAGTTCCACACTCAGGATCCGAGCAGATGAATTAGGAAGAGGTGACTGGAGAGGCGAAGCTGTTTATCTCCAAAACAAACTAATAACCAAAGGGCAGCAGCCGCTGCGCGCGCTAAGGTGCTGTGCGCTTCAGCTCAGGGCTTCAAAAAGCACTCAAGTGTCCTTATTTATAACCCCACACTGTGATTAGCTCCAATTCTACACGTTCACGATCTGCTGGTTTTTATATTGCCAAACTAAACCAACTCGAGCGACTTCATGGCCTCAGTTCACTTTTCTAAACAGTATGAAGTTTTATTTAAGTCATTAAACAACAAACATTAATATTATACAATAAGAATAGAGGCTGTATTTTATAAAAATATAAACTAGCAAACTATATTTAAGTCATATTTAAAAAAAATAAAACTGACAGCATAATGTGACTTCATAATCATTTTGCCAAGCTGTTTATTATAAATAACAGAAGCTCATAAATAAATGAAGGTGCTTTATTAAAAGCTCTAGATCAAGAAAAGTGTCAATATTAAATTATTACAATATTAAATGCAATTAAATACAAACGTTCTGTATTTATTTTTTATAACCATATGAGGTTGTAAACAATGATGTGAAAGTTATATATATTTTTTAAGAAACTTGATGATTGTAATTTAAAGCTGTTGCTGTACCGTAAATCTGTGTACAGAGCTGTGCTGAGGGCGAAGTTCCCGCTCGGCTCAGGGCCGTGTAGGGTCGCGTGCGCAAAGTTATAAAGACTTGATTTTAAAGTGAAACTATGTAAATGTGATTTTTTTCCATGTAGATGATGAGGAAATAAGCGCAGAGCACTTCAGTAATAAATGCGGTGAACATTGCAGCACTGTTGCACAAAGTTTCCAGAAAGAGGAAAAAGAGGTTTTGGAGAAAAATCCTACGTTAACAAGAAGGTGAAATGAGCTTATATTCGAAATCTAAAGAAAATAAAAAGATAGATCTGTGTTTCGAGTTCGCGCATAAATACCTGAGGACATATTTAAAGACAAAAGCGTATAATTTGAGCAGTGAGACGTGACTAAGACTCCGATACGGGCGTGTTTAGTGCGTTAGGAACCCTGCACGGGGGGCGAGATGATGTTGAGGGTGCGGCGTGGCTGTGTGGAGCAGAGGATTGTGGGAAATCTGACACTCAAACCTGAGTTTGGTTGATGTGAACAATCACAGTGAAACTGAAAAAGGATGGTACGAAACGTGCCCGTGATGCACGCCGTCCCACCCTGCTCAGCCCTTTTATACGCTTTGTGTGTTTACCCGTATATTTACACGTATGCGTAAACGGCGTATAATTCTGTCTCTGCTGAGGAATAACTTTGACTCTGTGTAGCGATTAAACAGAAAACATGGCTGTGATGCTGTAAACAGTGACACGTAAGGAATAAAACATTGTGTCGTGATGTGATGCAGAAGCGGCGTCGCTGTTAGCACTCTGACGTCGATCCTGTTACAGCACGTCCCGGGGTGTTCTATTCCTCTTACACTACAGCGATCTGTTAAACACGCAGAAAGGAAAACGTGTGTGAGCCGTTACTGAGCGTTTAAGGAAGGAGTCTCCAGTGCCAGAGGTGAAGCTGGAACTTCATGTTTTCTGACATTTTCCAGGCAGACGAGTTTGAACCCCAACATGACCTGACCTTCTTAGAGATGTTTGTTCTTTTTGTTTGTACTATAACGGTGACTAAGCTAAAAAAGTTTTGGCACCCTCGACATTTATCTGGACTCCGACACCACGGTCTGGCCCAAACCCGTCGTCTCTACATCTCCATCTGCTCGTGTTTTAGGCACAGCTCCGGTGTGTTGTGTGAAGCGGATCAGGCTGTTAGCGGTGTGCTAGCTGTGTGTTAGCCGTGCGTTAGCTCGAGATGATTCAGGTGTTACAGGATGCTTTAAGTAACTCGTTTTCTATGTGAAATCTTTCTAAATGAATAGTTCTCTAAAGAGGATCATTAAAGACAAAAAAGTGACGTTCATGTTCGTTGTTCTCTAACGCACCTGTACACACCGCTGTGTCGAATCAGCAGTGATTATTATACCATCCAAATAAAGCTTTATAAAGCTTTTGGCAAAGACAAACCTGTCACACTGCAGCTAGTGTGTTAGCTAAAACTAACATTATTATATTATAACTTTATTATTGCTATTGCACTGAAAAATAATGTCACTTCATCTCACACACACACACACACACACACACACACACACCTATAAGTCTGCTGATTTGACATCATATCGCTTGTGGCTGCCTGTTAAATCAGTTTATTTAAGCTTTTTACACTAATGACACTTGGCTTACTGACCTGAGATGTGAATCACAAGAGTCACAACTAGTGTGTGTGTGTGTGTGTGTGTGTGTGTGTGTGTGTGCGCATGTGGTCATAGTACAATAAACAACAGGGTGATGTGATTGAGCAGTTACTGTTAGCACCCAGAGGGTGATTATTTTCCTATAACAGCACGACCCCAGGGGTTTTATACTGCAGCAAATTGAAAACGACACGTCATCCTTTATATTGCTGAACACACGTGAGCAGGTTCTCCCTCACGTTATAGGAGCTTTTTCTTTCTCTCTCTAAGCAAAAAATATCCCCCCACAGCTCGTCATGTTACCTAGAAACTGCAAAGAAGTGTCAACTCGTCTGTTCTGAAGAGGAAGAAACGTTAGTTACAGCTTCACCTCTGACACTGGAGACTCCTTCCATAAACGGCACATTGTGTACATCACTGCGGTACACGTCCCTGTGAATGAGCTGTTACTATAGCAACAAAAACATACTAAACTAGCGCGAGTGCATGAATATAAAGCTGCACTACCATCAGAGCTGCTGCTATAGGAAACTAATCAACAGCTTCTGACCAATCAGCATCCAGAACTCAGCAGTGCTGTGGTGGAATGTGAACTTGTTTAATTTTAACTTTAGATAAGTGTTTTTCATCACACTGTTAAATAAACGCATTGATGTAAAGGCTGCTGTGTCTGTCGAATTCCGGACATGTTTATCATTTCAGCAGAAACGGCCCCGGTCACAGCGCTGAACCAGCGAACACTCTCAATTTAGATTCAAATCAGGATTTCTCAGACGAAGCGACAGGACGACGACATGTTCGGTGAACAGAATTATGGGAAAACATTTACACGTGTCCAAAATGAGGAACGCTTGAGGACAGTCGAGCTTTGGGACACGAACAAAAACATTATCACAACCTGCCTATTATGAATTAGCATGACATGTTTTATTCCCTTCTAGTGATGCTAAGAGCTAGCGCACACACTGAGACGCTGCGTCCATGACAACATACGTAAATCTTTCTAAAATACAGCACTGTGCTTTATGTATTATTGATCCACATTGTAAGAAAACAGCGGTATTAGCTGCCTGGTGAACTCAGTAACCTCGTGAAGCTCGACATTCAGCAGAACAAAAGCAACGAGCTCTGAAACTTTATTAGCCTTGTAAAAGTTCGAGGACGCCAAAACACCCAATCTGTGACATGGAGATTTATGGAAAGGTGAATTGGGAGCTGTGTGTGTGTGTGTGAGAGTGAGAGAGACGACATTATGAACAAGGCAGCAAGAAAAGTGAGGGACTTTTAGGGGCAGCTGTGTTCTGCTAACTCAGTCATAATGCCCCTGAAAATCCTTATTGCTCTTGCAATGCTCAGCGATGATCCCGACAGGATGCCTGCAATCGCACACAGCAGGATTTCTGGATTCTGGGATTCCGGATTGAGTGTGTGACTGTAATAGGAGATGTTCGAGGCAGTTAAATGTTTCCCGTGTGTGTGTGTGTGTGTGTGTGTGTGTGTGTGTTGTCCTCATTCAGGCCCATGATTCATCTCCTCGTGTTATCCATGTCATTTTCTTACTCATTTATCTTTCTCGCTCCCTCTGTCTGTTTCTCTCTCTCATTACCTCTATCTATGTCTCTCTTTCTGTCCGTCTCCCCTTGTCCCTCTCCCTGTCTATTTCTTTGTTGAGCTCTCTCTGTCTCTGTGTGTGTGTGTGTGTGTGTGTGTGTGTGTGTGTGTGTGTGCGCGCGCATGTGTGTGAGAGCATTTTTGGAATGTGAATGGGGGAATACCAGACTGATCTCCAGCTTTGTCTCCCTAACACATATCAAGCTATTCTGTCTCTGGACTGAGAGAGAGAGACTGATCCAGTGTGGTGTGTGTGTGTGTGTGTGTGTGTGTGTGTGTGTGTGTGTACGTGTGTGTGTGTGTGTACACGCGCGCGAGAGAGAGACGATCGTGGATGACTCAGGCTCACGCTCTTCTCTGTACGGAGAGAAAAAGGGGGAAGACTGACTCATCCGAACATGTGGAATCTCATACGCTGATCACATGACCCAGCCTGCTCCGCTTCTGATTGGTCCCAGAGCTGGATCGAGATCAAGCAGACCCTCGTCTTTTTCCCTCCTCCACACATGAACCCACATTCTTCATTGACAATAATTCAGCACTTTAAGGAGGACAAACAGGAGTGAAACCTTACAGCCAAGTGTTTTCTCTGGAGGAAAACATTTCTAGAGGTTTACCAGGTTGGTCACAGATCTCTCGTTTAGAGTTCAAGCTCACTGCAGAATTGTAAAAATGACATATTTGGCATGAGTCACCTGATATTTACACTCCAGTGAAGCCTTTCCTAAATTCCAAAACACTCGGTGGACGTAAAGTCAAATAGAAATGCATTTTGTTCTGTGAGTGCCAATAACCACGACAGAAATTCTTACATATTTAAAGACTTTTGCACTTTAATTAAAAGGTTAGATTTCTCTCCTAAACTCAGCAGCAATGCCAATGAACCACAAAGACAATTACAGTGAACTTGAAATCCAGCTTTAGCAAGGGTGCCAATAATTCTGGATCTGACTGTACCGGAAATGGTACGTTATGTAGGTTGACGATACGGTGCTTATATAGTGTAAATGTGATTAAAGGTATATTCCTAGTGTTGCAGAAGTCGTATTAGAGACATGGCAGGGCGTAATAAACCAGAAGCCGTCTTTTGTGTTTAGAAAAACGTCCATTTTGCTTTTATTCTTGTTTTTTTGTGAGACGTTTCCACGATAAGGATGCATCTGAGCAATTTATCCCAGTTATAATGGGAATTGCGGTTCCCTGCAGCTTTATAATTCAGATAATTGAGTTATAACTTCGTTTTAAGTTGAGATTAAATCGGAACGTGAGCGAAAGTGTGCCGAGCGCTGAAGGTTTCTGTAACTGTTACTTCAGATGTTTGCCGTTTATCACGTTAAATATGCACTTTGGGGAGTTTTACACGGTTTTTGAGCTTCATTACAACAAATCGTTGCTCTGTTTGCTGATGATTTATCATCTTGCTGAGCTTTAAAAACACCCGAGGCACGGAGGAAACTTGTGTAGGAAAACAATGTTTTTTTCTTTACAGAATGACAGCCTGGATTAAAAACAAGCGCAGGTTTTCTCCCGTGCTCGAGTCGGCTAACACGCCCAGAACCAACCGGTGGAGATTCCACCAACCGGAGCGATGGGGTTCATGAGTCATCGATGGATTGGAACACGCCCTGCAAGCGCACGGCAGGTAGAAGCTCCAGGCTCTCCTTCCTCTTCCAGCCGTTTGGGTGTGGGACGATCGGCGCTGAGGAGGGAGAAAAATGGATAGGAGTAAACATAACTGACAAAGGCAGGGGTGAACGAGTGCAGCCCCCTCCCTCCCTCGCGTTCCCCTGCGCACTCCTCCGCTCCTCCTGGAGCCCCTTGAGTGAAAAACCGACCCGACCTGCTCAGTGCAGAGGCTCGTTCGTGGAAACCTCGTCCGACGGCCTCTTGTGCAAATACGAGAGGTTACAGTGCGTTTGTTGTGGTCGTTTTTTCCTCGGGCGTTGTCCTGCCGTAACGCTGACAAACTTCAACGCTTTGTCTTTTGTTGCTAAAAGGCGCTGATATTTATTTTACATGCGCCAGCGATGTTTTTTCTACTCCTGCTTCCAGAAGTGACCTCATTTCATTTTGGGAGCCGTGGTTGAGGCCTCCAGTGTCCGCTCACATCAACAGTGGAAGAGAAGCTCACAGCGCGGAGCCATTTGGAGCTCTCTGAGCGTCAGGCACGGCAGCAAGCAGGCTTTTGTGTGTTCGTGTTGCACAACGTGTCTGAATATGGACGTGCAGGCTGCGTAAACAGTGCACACTTGGCTGTAAGGAGTCAAGTCTAACCACCTTCGCCTCACACTCCACTTCATCCTGACCACCTCGCTAGTCACACACTTTAACTGCACACTTAATATGGTGCTAACGAGTAGCGAACATTTTTAACCGCAGTGGCTAAACATGCAGTCACTTTATTTAGCTTGGTTTATGTTGGTTGTTGTCATGAGGTAGCCATGAAATCCTCGTGCCGAGTTTATGTTTACACAGCGCATGAAAGCGGCCCGACCAAGGGAGTGGCGTGGAATGGAAATGATCTCTAAATCATAAATGTTTGCACAATTCACAGCACCATGTGCTCAAAACGTATGGAATCTGAACTATCCATGATTGCGCGCGTACTTCGTCAGGCGGTGTACTAATCACTTAGAAAGTCTGTAATCCTCCATTAAAGTGCAGCGACGTTTCCCGCCTTTAAACGGTCACACGTGCCACGAGGGTTACGCAAAACAGTACTGAGCCTTAGTAATGGTACTTTGTATCAAATAGTCTTTAACGCTGGACACACTGGAAATATAAGCGAGTGAAAGATTCATGATTTAGCTAGCAAGGTCATGGTTATTAAGTCGTCTGTGTGTGAAGCGACCGCAAACACGATTAAAAAATGTCAACATTTCCATTTAATTTGCTAATAAAATCCTGCAGCTAAAACGACGCTGTACTTACAGTGAGCATCGACCCATGACCAAACATGTGTTACTGAGACACGGGAACTTTTTATGTAGTAAAAAACACACAGATGGAACAAGAGTGCTCATTTATGTGGAATCTTCTGACACACGACCGCCTTTGAAGTCTTTTTTTAAAGGAGAATCTCTCATAAATCTCAGTGCCCTGAACGGTCACATGGCTCTCCCGTGTGTCTGAAAGGCACAGTCCCGTATTCAAAACAACTTCTCTTCACATCAGCAAGATATTTTAAGGATGTTCTGGGTGGAACTTCCCCTTCAGGCTATGATGATTGAGATGGTCTTTAGTAAGACAATGTGTTGTGCAACACGGCATGCTAATAAATCACACTTTATGCAACGTATCTCTCAGAATGGCTCTTTAATGCACAGAAGGATTTAGCCTTGGGGATTTCATATCAGGAACAGAAGCCTGAGATTTCTCTGCTGTAAAGCCCTAAGCAGCTTTCTCTTTTCTTTCTTTCTTTTTTTTAAATTTTTTTTTAAAAGAATTAATCACTGGCCAGGGCTGAAATGAAAACAAAAGCCTGCATGCTCGCATGACCTGCGCACTGTAACCATGACAACATTCATCAGCCCAAGCTAAGTGGGACGTCGCATCCCAAAATTATACACATTTCATCATGACTTGTCTTGTTACTAAGTAACGTCAAAGAAGCGTAAACTCCTGTGCAGTGCTGACACTGGAGACTCCTTCCATAAAAACATTTAAAGAAACGTTTCTCCAAACACAAAGCTTCAACGTGCACATTAACATTAATATGAACTTACTGTCATCTGAGAATTAAATCAACACCTTCTGAACAATCAGGATCCAGAACTTCATACTGTAGTGTGACCACGAGTCTTTTTCACTCCGTGCCTGCTCGTTACGCTCCATTAAACCGTTGGCAGAATTTGGGAGCTGAAATTTCGGATGAGACGTGTGAGGACGTTCTGTCCCACATTCAGCTGTTCTATTTAAATTGAATATAAATGTGACGTTAACAATCGGACTGCGGTGTCCAGGAATAAACGTGGACGGAGAGTGTGAACGGACGAGTGGGATGACGGACGTGTGAATATTATTGAGGTTACTGGAAGAAAATAAAGGAACCCTCGCTTCCTGGTTTTAGAGATGAACTGAACACAGGTTTATATCCAGGCAAGCTGTTTTCACAACTTTGTGCAGAACCTCGTTCAGGTTGGTGTCGAGTCGTATTGGTAAAGCTAGTCAGAGTCTCCTGCACAGTCGCCGTCCACATTTTTGTTCTGCTTATCCATCTGGAGAGACTGTATCAGGACTTGGTTTATCAGTCTCTTCTATGCCGGGCTCTGTGCTGGAATACACACGGTTTTCCTGGAATGTTCTGCTGAATGAACGCGCAGACTGAGAGAGGAGCTGATTCATGACATCAATATTGAGATGTCATTTTATTACCATTTTATTACACACGTTCTTTAGCCCTTCACTAGCCAGTCATGGACGTGTTAGCTTGTGTGCCCTGTAGAGGACATGAGCCGCAGTTTGAGATGATGTGGAGGGACGTGGAGGCTCTTTAATTTTATATATATATATATAAAAAAAAGGAGGAAAACAAAGAAAAGTGATCAGTAGATCACGAGTTTGAATCCTGAGCACTCTGGATGGGAGGGGCATGCTCACTCTCTCTCCCCTGTCAATCACAGCAACACTAGCCAATCGTGGGCGTCTGTGAGCTCATGTCTGCAGAAGAGCGCGGATAGCACCTTCCCCTGAAATAACAGGGGATAACAGATGAGCAAGTGGGAAAAAGAATGAGGAAGATCATTAAACAATTTCAGCTATATTTTGGCAAAAGCAAGATAAATTTAATGATGTAAATTAGATGAATAAATAATTAAAAAGCAGTGAATAGTGTAGGTAGAAAATGAGTCAGTGTCCAAAGCACAGGTAATAGAGGATATAACAGTCGCTGGTCAAAGTATGGTAAACGTTCCACCGCAGAAAACCCCCCCAGCAGTGATCGGTTTTGGAGCCAAGAGATTCAACTGTCATCAGTATGAGAAAAGATGAGTCACGAGTCAGAGCTGGAATTTCCATCACCAGTCTACAGTATCTGGACCTATAGTTGTTTGGTAAAGAGGGAAAACAAAGTTATACACTAAAGAGTTTTTGTCTTGCATTCCACCTCGCTGTCGCAGAAAAGAAAAAAAAAAGTCGCGCTGCGATTGGCTGCCTTCCAGCTACACCTACTTCCTTTGCTGGAGTGTGTATGAGAATACACCTGTGTGTTGTGTGTGTACGGGCGTGTTGTGTCAGACGAATTCAGCGTTACTCCTCTTCTTAATAAACGTTTTACAGTTTACTACACATTCCTCCGTTTTTTTTATAACTTAAGGTGCTATAGTATTACTGTGTGTGGTGTTGAACACTAGTCCTCCATCGGTCCTGTCACACATTTGAGTCCCTCAAGGTTCACTTCTTGGTCCACTTTTCTTTATAACACATGCATTATTCAGTGACACGGTTAGCATTTTCCACCATTATGCACACCAGACTCAGATTAGCAGCAATACTATGAGAAAATAGTTCTTACATTAGCGTACAACAGCATAAAAAAAAAAGAAAACACAAAAGCCAACAGAAAACCCGTGTTATATGTTATACTGCACCACAAAGAGTTCTTAGTTATATGATGTGTATTTATATTGCAATAAAAGATGTTACGCTACACTTTTCTGTGGATGTCTTGAAATCGTTTTATAATTTTGTGTTTTTAACAGTTACACACTCTGGGAGCAGCAGATTTAATGTTAAAGGAATTGTTATTTTCGCTCCTTTTCAGTGTAGACAACAGGCATGTAACTATTCACCCAATTCACAGTTTGAGGCACGACTTTGATTGAACTTTTCCACGATATTTTTGAAAAAAAAAAAAAGAAAATATACAGAAAATTTTATTACCATTCACTTTCTTTTCTGTATAAACTTAAATATTCCTTTTTTTTAAATACAAATATAGTCTTGTTTCATTCTCTTAATAACTGACAATAATTATTTACAAATATTTCTAAAGGTTGGAGTAAAATAACAGCCTATTAACTAAAAAATTCCTTTTATTAAAAATAAAGGTTTTTTTTAAATATGTGTGAAGGCTGCAGTCATCTCAAACATAAAACAGCTACCTCCCTGTGCTTCTCTTTTCTTTAGCTGTCTGCAGAGAGCTCTCATTTCTTCAAAATCGTTTTCCCAGTTTAGATCTGGTTTTTGTGTGCACTTTCATGGCATTAGAGCTGTGCCCATTAAAACCAGTGATGACATCATGTGTATTTCCGCTATTGTGCATAATAACCCCTTTGCTGTCTGAATAATGCAAGTACACCTAGGAAAACAAAAAGAGAGATTAATTCACAGTTCATTTCTTATTACCAATTCGAATAGTCAAATTATACAGCGATTCATCAATGCATAATATATCGTTACATGCCTAGTAGACAATAAAGAAAAGCTAATTAGCCTATTAGTTATCAGTCTTTTAGCTAGCTAGTCAATAAGCCATTCTAACTTTGCCCTATCACAGCCTAATCAGCAGCTAGCTAATGTCTAAGGATGCAGGGAAGACCTTAGACACGTACGACATCTAGGTGTGCGGTACAGTCAGTCACATCGTGTCACTTCCTGTCATTTCTCAGTGTTCTAAACGATACAGTGCATTATGGGTAATATGCACAGACCGTGAGCCGCAGGCAATAACGTTGTATAAACACTGAAATAATGAATGATAAAATTAATTTAATGCAATCTAGCATTTTATGAAAATAGCAACAAGAACACTAGATACTCTGCGTTTGGGAGGGACCCTCACACACGCACGCACGCACGCGCACACACCCCACTCATCACATTACTGATAAGGGTGGTGGTGCGTCGGAGTCCTTGGAGGAGACACCATGTGGGCGATAACAGATTACAGTGAGTCGGGGAGTAGATTCAGGGGAAGTTACAAACGCATGACCTTTAATTTCTTCGCCCAAGGAAAGAATGTAAAGCAAATGCTTAAGATATTACTTTCAGATTTCAGAAAAAAAACAAAAAACAAAAAAACAACAACTCCTTACAAGACAAACCCAACGGCACTGAAGTGTAAAGAACATGACGTTAATGCAAAGCATGGCTACAGGAAGTTCAGCAGGTGTTTAGAGCACTACTGGATTACTCTGGATTAAGTTGAGGTTTTTCAGGTAATCCAGCTGCTTTAAACTTCAAGCGTAGTTTAGAAAATAACGAAGGCTGTGTTTAGACCACTGCATTAATTTAGTTTTATATTAGAGCTCGAGAGTCGTTTTAAACCTGTAGCTCATGTGCTTCTCCATGCTTTTCCAAGCGATTTGCTCCGACACCATGAGAAAAAGAAACAGAGATGAAAACCAAGAAGAATTCAGGATATATTTACGGGAGACACTTTAATGTGGCTTATTATACAGACGACACTGTGATTACACACTGAATAAACCTCGATTAAATTATATTAAAGCATCCTGAGGACCTGTGATAGAGCAGATTTAAACTTGATCATAATGAACTGCTGTTTTTAAGGCTTGCTAATGCTACGGTTCATCAGCACGCCTACAGAAAACTCATCAGGATCCACATCGCAGCTTCCACAAGACACTGTGAATGAGAGCATTCCTATAAAGATCAGCAAACGATATACAGCGCAGCTCAGACACTGGGGTTTTGGAAATATCACAAACAAAAATGTACAGACTGCTAATCGATTAGCGCTTAGCTATTACCTTATTATTCTGGTCTATTCCTAATTTGGACACAGCTGGTGTTCTTAATAATCAGTAGTTCATCCTTTTTTTAAGAGTCCCAGTCCCAACTTATTGATTTCTACTGGCTCACAGAACTCAGACTCGTCGATTCCTCTTTGAAGTGGTTACGGTCATCGCTTTGGGGTCTGACTCAGGGAGGACAAACACACACTCCTCCGTCTATTCCCGTTTAAACATCGTTTCCGTCATCGCTCAAACTCCCCATTTTCTGAGTTAATGTCCCTCGCCCTGTAGCGAGTCTCTGGTCTGATCATCTGCTTTCAGCTAAATAAGTTACATGAATGGATGTGATTGACTGAAACAGTGGATCTGCTACAGAAGCTGCAAATGATTCATGTTTACAAAACTACCAGAACTACAGCCAGTTTTTCCCCCATGTGTTTATGGTACGCTTTCTGCTACAGTGTTTGGGTATTTAAGTACTCGGCCCAGCCTGCTGAAACGCTTGGGAACGTGTCTGTTGCGTCCTGCGTCCTTTCCCCTTCAGTGAACCACCATTTCTGATCGCGCTATTTTATTTGGGTTTGGTTGGACCAGTCTATTAGATGAAATAATATCAAAAATCATAAATGCGACAGCTAAACTGTTAATATCGGCACCTGTAGATGATGGTGTTTCCATAGTAACCCATGCAGGATTGTAGTGTGTTTTAAAACCGGAATTGAGAGGTTAACCGATTTCACACACTCATGCTGTTCAGCAAACGCTGTTCAGGCCCGACGCTCCGTTTGCACATCAACTGTTCCAGTCATGAGATGGAGTTTCCCTCAGGCAGCGAGCAGAGATCCAAGCACACCACTTTAACCCAGCTTAAATTCCTGCAGTGTGACTCTTTCAACACACACACACACACACACACACACACACACACACACACACACACACACACACACACGCATTCTTTTCCTCAGCTGCATTAGCCACAAGTAAATGCTTGTACTTAGGGATCTTTGTGCATGCTTATAAATCACACTTCATTTACAAATAACTCTCACAATCATTTACATTGCATGCATTTATTTATTTATTTATTTCTGCATTTACTTTGCTCTGGAGTGACAGAGTGGAAACCAAAATCTCACGAGCACCCAGTCAACCTGCCAACCAATCAGTACCTGCATTAAGTTAGCAGCTGCAAGCCAATTTTTAAATGTACGATTGTGTAAAATATCAGCAACATGATCAACTCAATTCCAACAAGTCCGCCACAGTAGTAGGCGGGGACTGTGGGTAGGGTGGGCGGAGTCATACCATGCAGCGCTGAGGAGAAAAGGTCGTTCACAGAAACAGAATATTTCCAGAAAAGTTCTGGATGGAATAAACCCGAGTCATCAGACTTTTCTGAAAGAGTAACGTGCGGGTGAAATTCCACTGATCAAAGACAACACGCAAAGCAGGTCACGGCAACACTATACAGTGGCGTATAAAGTTATTTTATTGCCTAAAACAACAACGTGCATATTGTATAGTTTTATAAATAAACCTGTAACTGTAAATGTACATGATGTGGTCAGGAATCAGGTTACACCACGCTCATGGAGCACGCTACACCAGACCACCACTGTAAAATTCTGAGGGGCGTGGCCAAGTGAATTGAGTGGGTGGGGCTTTCAAACAAGAGGTACTACAGACACAATTATAGACACAAGCTAATAAAACTCTCCATGTAAATAATGAACTCAACTGGGCGAACTCAACACACGAGCGCGCGACGCATCCGAGCCGGTGATTGGTCTTTCAGTTTCCACAACTGCAGGAAGATATCCAGGAATTTTTAATAGCCCCATCTATGGCTTGGGAAGATCGATGCATGTGATCTAACCAAAACAAATTCCAAATACTGCAACGGCGATCAAGTTGGAGGATTAAAATGATTCCTGAACTTGTTACCGGTCAACTAATAAAAGAAAAACCTTAACAATTCTAAGGCCATGGCTAGCAGCTACAGCTAACCAGTATTCTGTATTTTCTTTAAACAGTAACGATGTGTATATAACACACTTTACATGTTTAGCCACGCCCCTTTCTTTTCCCTCGCCCCTGCTTGTTCCTCTCATTGCAGCCTACATTGCTCCAAAGCCACGGGTGATACCATCAGCAATCGAATGTTCGTGTTAGGGAGCACGATCTGTTGATGGCATATGGCACACGCTCTCACCTACTGCCACCTGCAGGATTGGAGCACTTGTACATGACGAACGTATACAAGTTTGAGAAGCTTTTACAAGATCAGTCACAGAATTGATCCTGCTGATTGATCATCTGCTGATCACACGACTCACTCACTCACAGCAGGCTGTATGAAACGACGTGTGCGACTGGGGATGGAGCATGAGCTCCGTCACCACGTTAAACTGGTTGGGTGACTCGCTTATCCTGGGAAACCGACACCCACCTGCACAATGCAAGCCTCATTATTCTGGATTTAAAAATATTAACATAGATTTGTTTGGATTTGAACGGTCCATAACCAAATGTCTATGCAAACGGCTCTGTGTAAAGGCACCTCTTGCATTTTTCCCATCCGTTTAATGGCCTAAAGCACTTAAGTACAGGAAGAGCGGAAAACACGACAGCACTCGAGGCTACCATTCAAACCTGTGAACTTTATGAGGTTAATGAAGTTAAAGGATTAAACAGTTACACAATTCTGAGCTTTTCGTGACATTATAAATTTAAGGCGGGGCGTCTGAGATTTTTTTTTTATTTGTTTGCCAAAATTAGACACTTTAAAAAGCTTTTATCCACTGCAGTGTGTGTGCGCAGAAAGAAATCAAACTAAATGTAACACTGTATTACACAATACAAAATGGATCAAAAATAACTTATGATGTGCAGTACAGTAGGGGTGATGAAAATATATCAGGATTCTCAAAAGCATTTCCACGATACTTCATGCATCACCATTTTCTCAAACCATACATCATAATAATAAATTTGCTTTATGAGAAAATGATTTACTCTCAATGATCAGTACTGTTTTCTTTCTCCCTCTGTCCAACAATCCAATGAAGAAACAATGTAATGACACTTTTTTTCTTTTCAATAAAACTTTTTTGGGGTTATAACGTTCTCATGATGATTCTTACTAAACTTCCTCCTCTTACAGAGTAGAATATCGCTGGGATTCGCAATTTCCCAAGCTGTGATCTCATTAATATGCATGACGTCTCCTCTTCTGTTCATACACATGTTTAAAAATATCTTTATTATACAACACACGAACAATGAGGTTTGGGTTTCAATAAACACCACATGTGGCAGATTTTACACAGACGAAACGCTTTACCTCTGTCACACTTTACCGCCATGTTGGTTCTGTCCGATGTGTGCTACTAGCCCCGCCCCCTTCTTTCAGACACACACCACGCTATAAATTTAAAGCGTATTATCTTAATGTTTTAAGACACAGCTACAAGATTTATTTTGTGCGTTTTGTTCTTCCTGTTTTCTCCAGCTCCGCCCCTGACCACGCCCCAGCACAGTTTCTGTGATTAGTCTGTTTAACCTGTGTGCAAAGCAGCTCAGAGTCTCCAGTGCTTGCCCATGACTCCTGTTTCTGGTTCCAGTTCCCAGCTCTAGTTCTCCTGGTTCCTCTAGTTTCTTTGTTTTAGGTGTGTCTAAGACATTTCTGGTTTCTCACCTCGGCATCTCACGTTCAGCAACATGAAGAGCTGAAAAACCAGCTTGAGTCTGAAAAGACCCTTCTCCTGCCTGCTGTGCCCTTCCTGCCCTCACGCAACCGGTTGTGCTGTTCCAGGAAAACGCTGAACGACGAAATCTGACGAGTTACCCTTACCATCCCGACGTTGATTACATTTCTAGAACAGCACGTCCACGGGCGTTTCATTCCTCTTACTCCAGAGCAATTTGCCACGTCATACTTTTTATCCATTTATAGGTACGTTTAATGTTGTGGAACATCTGAGAAGCAAGTGCTCACGTTGCTTATAGCAGCTATAAACAGTCTTTCCCTCACCAACCTGTCTTTTTTTCTCCATGTTGAAGTGTTACTGAGAAACCGCAAAGAAGTGTAAACGCTGTTTCAAAGCGCCGACACTGGAGACTCCTTCCATAAATGTTAAATAAACGTCTTCTTACGTATTTATTAGAGTGAGAGCTTTTATATAAACCTGTCTGACATGTAGACGGTTGCATGTGTGTGGGTGTGTGTGTGTGTGTGTGTGTGTGAGGTTGTATATACAGTTTAATAGTTAAAGAGGTTTCCCAGGTCCTGAATATCGAACCCTCAGCATGTATAAAACCTGGTAGTGGGCTAACACCGTCACACACCCACACACACAGTGTACCTATGCTCAGTGTCTCCATCAGCTGGCACTGTTCCAAACCCCACACACACTTCAGCAGCCATAATTACAGCCATGCAGAGTCCTAAAGTAATTGTGTGGCCTGTAAAGCAGTAATTTTGTGGGCTTTACTCCTCCGCCTGAGAGAGAGACACACAACAGCAGCTTACTGCACAACACCGTGATGACAGAGACACTTACATCTCAAACACCAGCAAAGGAAATCATCATCATCATCATCACCACGTCACATCATCACCTTCACTTTTCTCTTCACTTTCAACTACTAACCCCACAAAGCAGTAGGCTGCAGGTACGGACTTGACCAGAACACACATGATGGAAACTGATGCGTGTTTTCTGAGGGAAAAAAAAAAGTCGTGTGTCTCAGAGGAAGCGCAAGCGAACTAGCAAACGACCGCAGTACGGGAAAAAACTGAACTTAAAACTTAAGTTTGCCTAAAAAATTCATTAGTTAAAGGTGCAAAAGGCAAAATTGCTCATTTCCTACTAGTACATATAATGGAGAAAATTATGTAGAAATGATCAAAGATATTTTAAGCCATCATCTTAGAACAAATGTATTACGAAGCTAAAAAAACACCCTTGTAATGTTGTTTGTATTTGCATTAGCCCCGCCCCCAACAGCCCATCATATCCTCATAAGTGAGTGCACCTGAAAGCGATGTTAGAGCTGATGCTAACTCTAGTTGAACCGCCATAAGATTTGTGGGCGGAGCTTTGTGTACGTGTGGAAATGGGGACGGGACCAAGGAGTCTTTTAAATCTTATTTAACTCCACCAATTTACCCCTTAGTTACCCCTTAGAGACCTTTACTGCCCCACAAATGTCACCTAATGCACCTCTAAACACTTAATAAAGTCTGTAATCAAATTCTAACTACTTGTCTGCAATACACTAATTACTTTATGATTAGAACAAATAAGTTAAAAAAATGAACACAGACACAGTAAAAAAATTATATTTAAAAAGAAAACACAGCTGCTTTAAAAAAACAGTGCAATTATTTTAATAAAAAAAAGAAAGAAATTGTGCGCTATCTCTGAAAAATGCATTGTTAGAGTTTATTGTGATTATAGATATTTGAATCATCTCAGCCAGCTATGAATTCAGTTATAAACACAGATCAGCTTAATGTTGTTAGCATCAACAGCAGCAGCAATAATAATAATAATATAATGTGAAACACCGGCATCAATATTCAAAAACAGGTAAATGAAAGGCTTAGCAAGTTATAATCACATGTTCACTGCCTACACGTTTACAGTACACTTGCAAACATTGAGGATGCCTTTTCTGATTTCCATAACGATCATTTTAATAATAATAATAATAATAATTGCAAAAGTGAAAAAAAGGGTCTGAAATCTTCCTGCTTAGAATTTTTTGGGAAAAACTCATTCTTCCAAATGTCATTAAACTCCTATTTCCTAAAGAAAAGGCTCGAGTGCATCCGAGTCAAGCTGGAGCCTTTTCTAGTTCTTGACTTTTTTTTTTTAACATGCTGCTCTTATCCACAAAATTACGGTTCAATTTAAATAAGAAATTGACATTAAAAATGGCACTGATGTCTAACGTGCAACATTAAAGATACCGGGTTCGATCAGAAGTCTATTGTCATGTAATTTGCCACGGTATCAGGAAGAGTTCCGGTTCAGAATCAATCACATCAAAGCTAATTCAATTTAACGATAGTGAATAGCGAGCTAGTAACACGTCATCACGTGTGAGTGCAGGAACGCACTCACGCGAACACGTGGCTACGAATAGCCAGATTCATTTCCGAAAGCTAACGTTTCCACCCTGAACACGCAGCTGAACACTTCAGAGTGGAGTCACGGCCACGTTCACTGCCTCATCCTGCTCAAGTTTTCACACTTCACTGCTGCCATAGCAACAGCGAGTGACGTCTCAGTGACGTCATTAACGTTATAGCGCTCTGTTGAAGTGTCCTTCACTCTGATGGTACAAAGAAACTTAACGAAAACACACACACACACACACACACACACACACGACTGTGCAAACATCACAGCTTGATAAGAGTGTAAATTCAGAAGCACTTCAGTGACTGCAGTCGGAACACACACACACACACACACACACACACACACACACACACACACATTCTTTTAGTAAACATAACTTAAAAAATAGTG
>JAQQZR010000036.1:29157794-29172932 GCA_030068235.1 Notoglanidium macrostoma | reverse complement strand
TAATCCATATTATGTCAACAACCGCTCAACTAAGTAAAGAGAAACAACAGTCCATCATTACTTTAAGACATGACGTGACTTTTAAGTCATAAAAATAAAGAAAAAAACATTGAATTAGAAGGCGTGTCCACACTTTTGACTGGTTGTGTATTTATGAATCACTAACAAAAAGCAAAAAAGCAGCTTTGCATTAAAAGTAGCTGAAAAATGTTTAATGATATTTTACATGATTTCTACAGTGAAGCTGGGCGATATTGGCAATATCGATATCATGCTGTTTTTCTGAGATTTGGTGGGGTTTTTAAACTTATTCAATCACTAACACGCTGAAAGCAGCCGATTTCATACAAGATATACCAGGCCTTTAACAGTGTGCAAATGTTAAATTATTTAATTTGTTCATTTTACTAAAAATATGTTGGCTGGAAAAAAAAAAAAAAAAAAAAAAAAATCGAATGCATTTTTGTAGACTTTAAATAAAAAAAGGTATTTTGCACACAACACTACTGTACTATGGGAAATTGTGAGCAAACCTTTACATTGCGTATCACAGAAATGTTTTAAGAATCATGATGATATTTGTCACTCACTCCGAGCCTACAACAATAAAACATGCAACACGGGAGGGAAAGGAGGGAAATTTTAACTTCACAATGTTACAGTTTGAAAACTGCAACACCAACTGCTTCCAATTTGATTTCATAAAAAAAAAATAAAAAAAAAAGAATTTTTAAAAAATCCCTTTAAAACCGAACCAGCTGCTTCCAGTCAGAGTTCGTACTTGTTGTTATTAATGGGAAAGTGTATTATGACATAAATAATCCCCATGTCGTGTAGTCACATCACCGAGCCCTAATTCCAGCTCAGCATCAGTACCGGCCGAAAGCAGCAGAGAACGACGGATCAGATATCAGAAAATCTCTCAGATACTGGAATCGAAACTTCGGTTTCAGAGAAGGGTGAGGATCAGAGCTCTGCGTTACGACTTCGCAAGACGGAGCGCTGGAGCTCCTCGACTAATGCCGGGATCAGACTGCACGGTATTTTGATCTTTCACGATGGTCACCATGTCAATCTTAGTGCCATGAATTCTTGGTGCCTTGACCTCACCCAATCATCGTTCACATCATTGTGTGTTGTCTGGGAGGAGGGTCAAGAAACTGTCAATCATGGCTACAGGAAGAACGTCAAGGAACACGTCGCAGTAGTCGTCAAACTAGGCCAGATAAAAAAATACAAATAAAAAAACCCACTAAATTCGGACATGCTCGACTTTTTGTCAGGGTGTCTGGTAGTGTTCCAGACGCCACATCGCTGTTCGTTGATGAGGTCACACTACGTGGCTGGTGTATTCGTGCATGACCATGGAAAATTGACAGCCAGGACAAAATCGTGTAGTCAGAGCCCAGCATAAAGGAGTTTTCCCTCTTGGTCCGAACACTCAAGAACACACTCAGAACCTATCTGGGCTCATTTGGTGGGCGTGGCTCAACCAGTAATCACATAGAAGAACTCTTAGCAAACCGCTGCTCAGCTGCACAAATTCACATGTTGCTTTTGTGTACAGAAATTTGCAAAATGGTGGGTGCAAGGCTCGGACGTAAGCTGATCTTTTTAAATCATTTTCCCGTGGTTCCAACACTCAGGCGATTTTTGGATGCGTGACGCGTCATCATGCAGGAATACCTGAAAACAGGGAACCCATCGCGTTTACAGGAGGACATGAATGCGACATTTGTGTCGTTGTGCGTCCATGTACAGAATGTTTTAGAAAACGCAGCTGACTCTCAGCTCATCATTCACACAGACATTATTCAGTAAGTAGTGTGAAATAATAAAAGGTGTAGTGAGGAGTGCGAGAGTGAAATCTGGACCTGCCTCTTTAAGTGGTTATATGTACACAAAGACAATGCAATGTGACAGTTCGGATTCTGATGCACACTAATTTGCATTAAGTGAAATGTGTGAAATGATGTGCCAATCCCCCGTGTACGCGTGTGTGAAAGAGAGAACGTGTCTTTCTCTCACACATCGTCGCCGTCACTCTGTGTGTGTGTGTGTGCCTCTCTGATTAATTTTCCTAGCAGTAGGAGTGAAGGAGGTCACCCACTCCTCTGAGCGCAGCGTCACAAAGAGGTGACCTTGCTCTCTCGTGCTTGGCCTGGATTCTGGGAGGATGCTACGCTGGTAGCGAAAAAGTGTGTCAACACACTCTCACACACAAAATTCAGGCCCATTTTAAAAAGCCAGGACAGGGTGAACATGTTAAAATGGAAGCTGTGAAAGTCTTCCAGAAAAAGCAGCATTAAATCACCTACAGGAATTAGACTGATAAATCTCTCGCTCTCTACCGCACACACACCTCTGAAATGAAAGCAGTGTGTGTGTGTGTGTGTGTGTGTGGGAGGAAACATCTTTATCGGAGCTCTTAGTAATGCTAAGAATGAGGATGTGGTGTTGGGCCTAGCGCTCAAAACCAGACCTGAGAACGTACACACACACACACACGCCTGTATACATTAACCAGCACTGCAGATACAGCGGCATACACAGATACATAAAGCTCCATCCATATTACTGTGATCACCTTAAATCCCAACTCTCTCTCTCTCTCTGTCTGTCTGTCTGTCTGTCTGCCTGCCTGCCCAGTCAGAAGAGGTTTCATTATTCAGCACCTTGACCCAGACAGGGAGGTGGGAAAGAGCGAGAGAGTGCGCGAGAGAGAGTGAGAGATCATGACCAACTGCACACAGACAAGCTCTGAATCTCAACAGCAGAATCCCAGAGTGGATAAGACACAGAGAAACAGAGCGCCCCCTAGTGAGTCTGCAGGGGAAGTGCGGTCTGACAGAGAACCCCTACACCACAACCGAACAATGCACACTCGGACGACTAGCACACACACATGCAGTACATACATACAGCAAAGAGGTTAAAGATTCTAAAAAAATCTGAAATTCAAACCTGTTGTTTAGAATTAAGATCACGCTGCAATAATATATTTTAGGCTCCCCGTAAATGTTTCTTTGGTTTGTCAGCGTGGAACAAATAAAGGTTGAATGCAGAACTGTATAACAGCAGTGCAGTACAGGTTCCCAATACTGGTCCTGGAGAAGCACCAGTCCGGCACATTTTAGTGTTTTCCCCTTCTCCAACATTCCCACTTCACGTGGAAGAATGGCTGTTAATTGTTTGTTTAGTTGAATCAGGTAAGTTGGGAGCAAGAAGAACACTACGATGTTCCACACTGAACCCGAACTAGATTCAGCCTTGGTAACCATCCACAGAATCATTGCGGAATGTTCTTATGCATATAATAAATACTCAGGGTCAAATAAGATTGTGTGGTGGGTATTCATCTAGAGATCAGATGATCAGGCCGAGAGTCCAAGAGAGCAAAACTGGTCATGCTGTCTGGGTGGGAGGAGCATACTGTCTGTCCCCAGTCAATCAGAGTGATGGTAGAGAATTGCTGCCATCTGAGGTCACGTATGAGGAAGAGGGCAGGTAGTATTTTCCTCTGAATGCATTACGCTGCAGTGTGGCGCTGCTTGAGCAGCATTTGCAGATGTTCCTCAGATGAAGAACATGTTCACGCCACCCTTCATAGCTGGTACCGGTCATGTGACAGAGAGGGTTGACTATGGTACATTTATATATGGTGTCTATATAAGCATGCGTGTTATATTTTATATGCTTACACAGATGCTGATTTATGCACTGATGATGCATGATCCTTGATTTTGGATCAAGACCGCAAAAGGAAAAGATCTAATGGCTCTTAAAAGAACACCTGAACCTCCTGCACTTTCAGTGTTTCAGTGACCAAATCGAGATTAAACTTTACTTTCATATTGAGTTTAACAAGACATTGTCACAAAGCAGCTTTAAAGCTACATCTGGATTTCTATTATCTGGATGAATCATTAGCATGATGTGCGTGCGTTAGCGCAAAATGTGAAGAGAAACAGAAGAGCAAATATGAGTAAGAAGGTTGATGCATGGAGTGGAATAATACAGAAACTCGTCATTACACTGATGAGAAACATGTTCTTCTCGTTTAGGTTCATCTTCATCTGTTCTCTTTTGCCATGCTGCTATAATCTGTGTTTTCAGCAATTACATAAAGTTCCTATTTAATCATGAAACGGCGACTGAGAACGTTTGCCCAGGAGCAATACAAAGTTATATATATATAATACACCATTATGTCAAGTGGAAGGAAAACCCCACACCAACGTGCACTCTAAAGTTAGGATCAGGTAAAGAAAAGGAGGGGGGTGAATACTTATGCAAGTTAACACACAATAAAGGAGCGCCCACTACGCAAAATAAATAAAATTGCCTGCTATAATGATGTGCTGTACATGATTTTTTTGTTTTGTTTTAGTAGACAGAATTCAGATTATTGTCTGCAGTGATTTCTAATCCGAAAAGCAGAGTAGTCATCATGACACACGCATGGACACACTGTGGCCTAGTTGGACGTCCTCTTATTAGACGCAGACCTTCTCTTACAGGAATGAAGCAACATCAGATGTGCGCTAACGTCCCTGCCAGCTATTTCTACATATGCCTTTAAAACACTGACAGTTCCTCTAGTTCCCTTTCACCATTAAACCCAGATTTATTTGACCCCACTGCATCTTGTGACACAAATATTTTTTAAAGAATCTGTTCTTTGTCTTTGGAAACCCAGTATATAGTGCAACGAGACAAATTTAATTACACCACCAAATCGTGTGACTCAAGACGGAGCAGAACTGAAGGTCCAAAACCAGCTCCTTTATGTATGAATGATGTTTAACCTTTATTTAACCAGGAAGTCTCCTGAGATTTGCAATCTCTTTCAATTCTTTGGCACATGATCATAAAGTCTTGAAAGGAATAGGAAAGAGGCTAAACTTATACACACACACACACACATATATAAATATATATATATATATTTCACAAAGGGCTACATGATGGAACATTTTTAAGGATTAAATATTTTAGGCTTTTGTCACAAACACTATTTACTAAAAGCATTTTAATTAAATAGCAGCTCCATTTTACTATTGAATATTTGTAAGCGAGTTAATTCTGAACAGCTCTTAAATAGCCTTTAAAAAAAAAGAAAAAGATCTGGAAACTACTGGAGTTCAGAGGCACTGCCTGTAGACTTGATTGTGCCTGCATTTTATTTGTTAATTAATAATTTACAACGTTAAAACAAAGGTTGTAGCTAACACTGAAAATATCAGGTCACCCAACAGCACATGCAAGATGTTACAGGATAAAAACGCCGCTCACCGTTTAACTCAGAATAAAGCTTAACTGGTGCTGCCACCTACTGGCTTCATGTGGTCAGTACACTCTAGAACATGATCACATAGCACCTGGGCATTAATTCTCATGAAATCTTTATAAATAAGTTAAGTTGCAATAATAATAATAATATTAATAATATTAATAATAATAATAATAATAATAAACATTACACTGCCACTTAAAAACATTTACACTTGCCTTTTGGATTGATTTGTAAATTATAATCACTTCCTGCTGAACAGTACTGTATTGTAGGGGGGTGGGCGTATGCAGGGTGTACGAGTAGACGAGTAGGCGTATGCAGGGTGTACGAGTAGACGAGTAGGCGTATGCGGGGTGTACGAGTAGGCGAGTAGGCGTATGCGGGGTGTACGAGTAGACGAGTAGGCGTATGCGGGGTGTACGAGTAGACGAGTAGGCGTATGCGGGGTGTACGAGTAGGCGAGTAGGCGTATGCGGGGTGTACGAGTAGGCGAGTAGGTGTATACAGGGTGTATAACGGATCTACATGTGTTTACTGTGTTAGGTTTTTTTCACTGACATTTCATCCAGCTGTGATGAAATCAAACTTCATCAAACTTACCTGACTCAATAAAGCATCTGAAAAAACAACTTTACTTATGAGACAAAATTCCCATCAAATCATTTATTTCCTGTGCATTAAGCACTTTACCCATAAAACCTAACAGCTTAACTTAAATATTTCAGAGCCAACTGAACCCATTTCTGAAAGTATAAAAAGATATATTTGTCACCTAAACAGAATATTTCTAAATCAGTAAGTTCAGGAAGTAAAGTCCATTTGTTCACTGTTTTACTTAAAACATAAAATAAAAAGAAACACATCAGAATTCAAACGAATTTCTTAACGCAGCACTCTAAAATAGTTAGAAACTAACAGTTGTAGTTAATCTGGCTAAACTAAAGGGATGACCCCTTCCTCCTCCCACCCTGGCTCCCCTCCTCCCTGTGATCTCTTTTACCACTGGAATCATGGGAAGGATCCTTTTACTCCTCGGCGTCGGCGAACTGGTCCGTCTCGAACCAGGAGACGTGGCGGATCCACTTGACAGGAGGAGTGTGATGTGTGGAGGGGTCGTAATACTGCTGGTGCAGTCTCGGCGCGTGGGGAACGGAGTACAGGCTCATCTCACACGGCGCCACCTTCAGCTCTTCCTCAGCATCTACACAGAAAAACAAGGCATCAGGGGTCACGGGGTTCACATGCCAATAAACGACCTTATGGTGAACTTTTAATCAGCACAGAGTTATGGAAACAAGTGTGTGTGATGCTCCTTCATCTCAGGAGCACAAACTGAGGCGGTATTTGATATTTAGGCATGAATTTCCATAAAATGCTCAGCTATTGCTGTAGCAGCTCTGCTGGCTACAGTCTTTCTTAAGTGCCACATTAGCTCTGTACCTCCAGGGCAAAACTAAAGAAGCAGACGCCAGACACCGAATACGTCTTAGCTGATTGGCTGCATTTGTTGTATTTGAAAAAACTGAAAGGTCAACTGAGGATCTTCCGATCAAGACTGGATCAGATTTTGATCGCACCAACAGGTCCCAAAGTGGCTTGAGAGAGCTTGAGAGTTGCACAGATTCAGTCTTTTCCATAGTAAAAACAAAAACTGTAGACATAGGAACTGATTCATTATCATTATATTGTCATACTGATGCTTGGTGATTTGGGAGGTAAAATTCTGTTCTGTTCTCCTTGCTTGCTAGAAGTTTCTCCTTGGCAATGTTGGCACCTCTGGGACACACATCCAGATCCTAATACTTAAGACGAATAAAAAAACGCAGTCCCTTGGCTTGGTTGGTTCAGCAATGTCCTGCACTTTTGAAACAGAGCCATTTTTATTGCTTTTTGAAGAAAAAGCAAAACGTTAGTTAAAAAGGGCAATAATGCATGCACAGGTCATATCCAGTGTCTCAGATTACCATAGGGTGTCTTATTGCTCATTTCTTTCTTCTTCTCCTCCTCCATCCTGCGCGAGAACTCCTCGATCTCCTGCTCCCAGTCCTCTTCTTGGGGAACATGAGCAATCTCTCTCCGAGATGGAACAAAATTCGCTTTATCCATCTTCCTTTGCCACCTAAACCTCTTTCTACTGCGCCATATTCTCACTTTGTCCTGAAGTCCATCACGGGCCGCTGGTGTCGAGGTGAAAACATTTTCCCGGACGCCTACACTTGGACAAAGCTTAGTGCATTTTATGCCGTCAACCTGTAAAAACAAACAAACGAAAAAAAGAAAGATCATTCATTTTAGAGAATTAGGAGGTCAACATTGCTTGTAGCTTCATATTCTGGGCCAATCTGAGCTCTCTGGATCACCTAAAGCAGGAGGGGTAAAGCTTATAAAGCCTTAACTGCTGACTAAAAAGCAGCCTTTAATGGACTTCTACATAATTATAAGGTATTTGAGGGGCATACAGTTTATTCAAATGGATGTCAATCATTTTACAAACACATTTTCTTTCAACAATGAGTGGCTAAGCAAAAACCACCAAAGACACCATCTCTTCAGCTTTATAGGTTCAGAAGAGTTAGCTAGCTGAAGTTAGCAGACACAATAAGTCCAACATTTATCAAAAACTAAGAATTCGGATCTGTAAACGCTTAATGAACAATAAAATGATGCTAAATAAACTATGTGCTCATATTTAAAACAAACCATTGCATCTTTTCCACACAGTCAATAGTAAAAACTCACCAACTTTCGATTAAATCCGTTAGCCGAGCCTGCGTCATCACCTCGCGCGCACACAGTTTGAAATTTGAAAGTCAGGTTTTGCCAGTTGTCACGGCTCCAGGAGTCGACTCAGGTGTCGACTCAGGTGTGATGGGAATTGACTTAAACATTCGACTCATACGATATTTAGAGTCAGAGATTAAAGTATCAGCTATCTAACGTGTTAAACTGAACATTAGTGATCATTTATTTCAGCAGTGTAACACGGAGCGGTATATATCTAAAATCAGTTCAGTGGCTAACTGGGAGCTTTACCTGACTCTCCAGTCAGATCCTTTGAATCTTTAGCTTTTCAATCCTTGAATTCTGGCCAAATTGGTTTTGGCATATTTCTACTGCATTTTGTTTATATAATTTTTTTTTTTTTTTTTTTTACATTTAGCAGTTTTCTGCTTTTTCCAACGTGAAACTTCCAGTTTCTCGACTCTCAAAGCCAATAATCGCAGAATCGACTCATTTTATGACTCCCTATCGACACGTGTCGGCTTACATGGTCTTTCTTTTGGATTGATTTTAACTTGATTAACTCTCCGTTGTTGTGTTAGCTAACATTAACCACAACAATTTGAATATATTATTTTCTCCACACAACACATTATGGCTTTAAAATGTGATTAACTATCAATAAAACGCATAAACTCGTCAATTAAACCCTGCTCAACCTGAGAAATAAGTTAGTTAACCTGATTACCCAGTTAATTAGTTTCTTCATGTGAATGGCTGAAACATCACGTGACATTTCTAAAAGGATCGTGTTTCCTTAAACGTTAAAGTATTTCTTACCCGATATTGTCCAAAATAACTAAATTTGCTGACCTATTTTATAGTTTTGTTTTGTCAGCAGTTTGAAATACACTAGATACTTTATTCTATTTTAGTGAATTGTTTTTATCCAAATTTAATTCACAGCATTTAAAACTACCAGGGAAATTAATAAATGGCCCTTGAAAATCCAATGCTAAATAACTAAATGCTAACTAAACTAAATAACTATTTACGCTATTCAGCATATGAATAAATAAATCTAAACACTAGCGGTATGCTAGATTGTCAGTTGTACACCAATTTCCTGAAATGTAAAGTTATATATTGACTTGATAGATCATTTATAAAGAAAATAAATAAATATAAAAAAAAAACACAGAAATAAGAAACCATACAATTAATTTAAATTTTATTGCCAAATTCTATCCAAAGTTACATTCTTATATCTTCAACATGCTAATGTTGACTCCTTCGGGCATGTTCAGGACCACACAGCATATCCCATTTGAACAAAAAAATGTTCCAAAGAAAAGAAAACACGTAACAATACTCCAGTTTACATTAATAAATTAACAAGATGCTAATCTGAGACACGCAAAATGTTCCCGTGTATGAAACATCTATACAAAAGTGTAAGTCAACAATCAGAATGAGAAATTTGATTAGCAAAGGATTAAAGATAGTAAAAGTGGACGTCATAAACCACAGTAGCTGGTTAACACGTGACCGCTTTAACCCCAGCTAGCATTCGGCTTCTGTCACTGAAGTAGTGGTATAATATTGCTTTTAGAGCTAAAAGATATTCTGTGGAAAAGTGAAAGGTAAGCTATACAACACAGGTGTAGAAAAAATGTAAGGAGTGGTATAGAAAACGAGTGAGCATTACAGACACCTATACAGTATTTACAGTTTAAGAAATTGCACTGAAATGGAGCATGATTCAAAAAGGTGCAAGACAGCTAAACAATCAGCAGGGCTGTCAGTGGGGATGTTTAATAAAAAAAAAAAAAAAGGCACAAACACTTGAAAGAAACTTTTTTTTTTTTTTTTTTTTTTTTTAAAAACAAAAGTAATAGAGGTTCATGTGTTCATGGAGCAACAGTAAGGTAGCTCAGTGAATGAGCCACAACTTTACCTTACAAAAAAAAATAGCTTGAAATTAGTGGGAAACCCAAAACAGGTGTGTAAGCAAATCAAAACTGACCCAGCCACCAAAAACATTACAAAGCCATTTTAACGGCGCACCAATTCCAAAACTGAGCTGATACCTGGCACAGAGATGTACATAACCTGTTCAGAGTGCAATTAAAAGTGAAACTTTGGCTAAAAATTAAATGTACACAAAGTTCCTCTCACCTTAAATAAACCTGACATGTATAATCAATATCTGATTGGTGCTTTGTTATTCAATTACTGCTCATTTGCATAACACATGAATTAGTATTACATTGAACAAATAAGGGTATGATGCAAATGAAAACACTTCTGAAATAAAGAGAAAACCTTGAACATGATGAGGCGAGTGTCTGCTCCAGCAGCGTTCTTTGTAACAGCTTAAAAACAGGAAGCACTTGTGCACATTCATAATGCTAAGTCTACATTCAGATGCTGCGCTTACTAACGAGACATGTGCCGATAATCAGCTATACAACATACCATGATCATGTGGGTGTGCAATATTATTACTGTGAATCATTTCTAGGTAGGCAGCATATTTTGTGGAAGCTGTTGTGCTCCTGAGAAAGTCATTCAGAAATCTTATTATTCAGTGTTAAACTTCTAAAAGCCCTTATTTTGGAGTAATGTAATCCAAATCCAGAATTATTTAAACATAAGCCAATGAGAACAGGCAGAAATATTGCGATATCATCAGGTGGAAATGGAATACCAGCTCATGCCTATGTAATGTCCTGATTACACGGAGTGACTGGGACTTCTGGGTCAAAAGGGGCGGAGCTAAAGTTAAATCTGATCAGCTGATCACAAATGTCATCAGGTGACATCAACAGAAACACTTTGCTTCAAGTATCTTCTTAACGTAAAATGATTTTCAGTTATGAACATAAATTATCAGCCTAATGCTAAATAGAGAATTGTTGAGGTATTAAGAGTTATTATCGTGTTAGCCTTCGCTATAGTAGCACTTTCCAGTGTCTGATTTAGGACCCTGAACTATTGTGTGTTGTAATAAAACCAGTATCGCACGGCATGGCGTCAAGCCATAATCAAGTCTGTAATAGGCAGATATGATTTAACTTTAGCTCCACCCCATGGTATAATCAGGATGTGCTTTACTCAACAACTCATTTTCCATCTCACACTTCCGGTTCCCCGTCTCCGACACTCCCTCGGTCACGTACTTCCCTCCGATCAACTTTCTTAACACCATCCCCAAATTAGCAGCTCCAAGATGAGCGCCTAGTACAAAAATAACGTCCAGAAATAGACCATCACAGTTCTCTGGACACTCTTAATCCTTCATCCCACCGTTCCAGAGACTATTCCCTCAATCTGTCATATACAGCACCGAAGATGAATGACTCCAGGAGATCCTGAAGTCTCACAAGGGGAGCATAAAGAACACTTCACAGCAGGAAGTTCAAATCCTCTTGGAAGAACGTAGTTCCACCTCCAGGACAGCAGGGGGCGACAAGCATCCAGTTTTTAGTTTTAAAATACCAAGCGCTCCTTTTTAGTACTTAATCTCCAATATGGAAGGGTTGTGGTCAAGGATGTTTAATATAATCTTGTCCATGTACTGCCTGAGACGGACATTGATCTCCTCCTGCTCCTTCAGGGCTTCCATTAACTGTGGAAAGACCAACAAGGTGTTTACACATGAACATATAGTGCACAATGCTACGCCAAAGCTTCCATTACTTGTTAGCAACGCGTGTTAACACTCCAGTACAAAATAAAAGACGCCAAACAACTTGGCTGAATGTATTTGAGGTTCTTTTAAAAGAAATTAAACACATTTTAGTATTGCCACAAGATGATAAAAGGAACTACACAGGGAACCAGAACACACACTCGCTACATTGTTATTTTTTATATTTCTTATCTTTATTCCTGTAGGAATGGTGCTGTTGAAGTGATACCTGGTCGCGTGAGGCGTTGTCAATTTCCGCGGCCAGGGACTGAGCTTTCGTCTGCGTGGCAATCAGGTTCTTAGCTTCGTGGAGACTCAGACTGAGGATCTGACCATTGAGCTCATCATTTTGTTCACGGAGTCTCTGGTTCTCCTGCAGGGGGCAGAATACACACATAAACCTACTGCTGATCTGAAATCAGTTCTCATAAACCCTTTCTCTATCTCCATCATCTAAATAAATACAGTTTTATTTCTGATCTGAGACCAGTACTGTTATTTTATTATTTTTCAAGACAGCTTTATTTGTGAATTCTGATCCGAGATGCTTACAATAATACATTCTAGGGTTATGGTTAATACAATACATTCTATAAATACACCGTAACACCGTAATATAAAAATAATGTAACAGTATACACCAATATAAGAAAAACACTGAGTTTATAAAATATATAAATCGATCATCTAATAAATCAGCATTAAATATTTTGCTCCATAATCTGCTAGACGAAAAATGTTATAGTACAGAAAATACTGTATGTAATTATCCAAGATTATCCTATGACTCAATCTGAGACGACTACAAAAACACAGTATAAAAATACACATACATTTCCATATGGCCAAAAGTATGTGCACCCCTGACCAACACATCCATATGTGCATGTTGAACATCTTTATTCTCATTTTGGGGTTACAATAAGCTCCACTCTCCTGGGAAGGCTTTCCACTAGATTTTGGAGCATGACTGTGGAGTTTCAGTTCTAGTGAAGGGACACTGTACAGCTACAGCAAACAAATACATTCTTCAAACTTTGTGGTACCAGTTTGGGGAAGAACCGCATATAGGTGTGATGCGAGACGGACGGGGTGCACATACTTTTGTATAAATGCCGGACTAAATGAAAGTGAATCTACGGATGATCTAAAGGTCACCATGACGTCATGAATTCATGAAATTAGCTGATGGAATGAGCAATCAATGTGGTGGGTACATTAGTCTCGTCACTACTGATCAACGCTCGTTTAACAGCTACGTATGAAATAAACAGCAACTTCATTAGGAGTTTTAGAAGCAGGGAAGACATCGGTGTGGTTATCGCAGGTTAATGAGAGATTTACTCAGAGCTTTACCATGTAGAGGCGTGCGCTAACACAAGCTCGCTGCTGGAGGTCAGGGGGAACGTCCTGCGAAACACAGCGCCACACACACAAACACACATTCTTCTTCGGGGTGGAAAAAGGAACCTGTTCGATACATCAGGTTCTGTTCTGCATCATGTACAGACATGATTGTTTTTGAAATTTAATCTATATTATCCAAACTCCAACATCTCCAACGTTCCAACATATCTATCTAGCTCGCTGTCTCTCTCTCTCTTTTTTTCACTTTCTTTCTATGTCCATCTGGACAGAGAGAGAGAGAGAGAGAGAGAGAGAGAGAGAGAGAGAGAGAGAGAGAGAGAGAGAGAGAGAGAGAGAGAGAGACACGCGGACAGAGGAGAGAGTGGACATGGAGAGGGAGTAAGATAAGTTCTTCTTCTCTTTCTGTCTGTCCCTGTCTCAGTCTCTCACTCTCAATCCTATCCAAAGTATCACATTGCATTCTGGGTAAGTTCTGTTCCTGCAGCACACAACTGATGTACACCTGATCTCACAGCGGAACGGAACGGTCCGTTAAAAAAAAGCTGAAACAGAGAAAGGAAGTGAAGTATTGTACTGTATTGAATTAGAGTTCTCACCTGTTTGAGCCTCTTCATTTCCTGTTCCAGCTCGTTCTCGCGAGTCCGTGTGCCGAAATCCGATAGGCTGATGGACGACCTTCGGCTCCGTCCCACACGCTCCACCTCCAGCTTGTACAGCTGCAAGTGCTCAAGTTCTCGCCGTAGTTCCTCAATCAGCTGAAAACACATTCGTAGATCAAATTTCACTTGAAATATTTTCCTTTTAATTATTTTTCAGGTTTAAGCTTCAGTTTAGTTTTAGTTAGCATGAAATAGTATTTATTTCTATATTCTAGTTAAATAGTTAAAAAGGGAAAGTAAACGTAAAAATACTTAAAAAAAAATATTTTTCACTGAAAAGGAAACACAATTTTTAAAAATGTGAAAAGTTTTTTTTTAATTTTTCAAACTTCAAATCAAACTTAAATGTAATGATATACATCATGCATCATAGAAATGTCTTTAAAGTTGTGATTTCTTTTGTCATATTGCCTGAACATGAACATGTTTATCATTTAAATTCTTTTTTTTTTTTGGCCAAAGAATCCAAAAGAATACATTTTTTTTTTTCATTTCTTCAACTTAGTTTTAATGAACTAAAAGCAGGTAGCATTTATTAGTCTTTATTTTTATATTTTAGCTTCAGTTCACATGTACAGAACACAAAAGATAAAGATCTAAACAATAGAAAGCATATTAAAATACTGCCTCTACATCACTGCTGTTGATTACAGAGTAATAATTTCAGTAAAAATAAGGATTCAGTTTGACGTCTACATTTTAGGTCAGAGCTCTAGCAAACACCGATCTCAAATACAAAGATGAAAACCTCGGAGCAAAACCTGAGCGAATCTCTGAGAGAAATTTAGGATTCTCCCTATGAATTCCCATGTTCCTTTCCCACAGCGCTAAACTAGTGGCTATAATTCTCCAATACTCGTTAGCTACATTAGCCTTGCAGCTCCAGTCTACACTTTAGACACTAAAAACATCTCAGCTAATCATGTAGGTTATTTTTAATCTGTCTTATAGCTAATTATTGCCATCTTACCTCCTGCATGGCCTCTCGCTCTTTCTGATAGTCGTTACGGTTCTGTCTCAGTTTGTCCATCATCTTCCTGTACAAATCCATTTCATCTTTCAGACGGAGACTCGTGTCCTCCAGCTTATCCGTCATCCGCTGCTTTTCCTGGACACACAAACAAATCACATACAAATTTTACCAAGCAAACACCCACACACACGTCATGAGAGACAAAAAGGAAAATTTTCCCGGTGGTAAGCAAGTTGTATCACACTTACACACCTTACTGAGTGGCCGAATATTCCGTCATGGCCTTATACTACAATAAGGAATCATAGTTTACTGTTATCTTTACGCATCCGTGGCGTAACAAAAGTTAACACTAGCTGAAGGTGGGTGGGGAGCTACGATGATATAATACTGATATCGTGTTTTTTAGCTGTAAATATTTTTATAA
>JAQQZR010000036.1:29137105-29155701 GCA_030068235.1 Notoglanidium macrostoma | reverse complement strand
ATATGTTGGTTTACCTACACACTTTCTTTTATCAAATAGTTTACATTTTGACACTGGTTTATGGACCGAGCAGGAGGATATCAAGTTAGCAAAGTAGTTGTAGTGCAGCTACATAGCTGGAGAGTAAACAAAACTTTCATGAATGGTAGAATACAGCTTTTCATCATTTTTTTCAATTCAGACTATGTTAGCATGTCAAAGTATAAATGGTGAAACGAATTGAATGAAATTAAACATGTGGGCCTTTTTCTTTTATTTAGTTCCGTCATCTACTGTGAACTAAATCTTTTACAAATGCACCGCTGTATTTGTATGTACTTTTGACCGCAGCAACTATTTTTGTCAGCATTTTTTCACAGATACTGTCATGCTGCCAGGTTTAGCAGTGACTAGCATACTAAAAATGCATCACTGTTTATATGCTTATCCACAATAAACACAAATCACCTCTAAAAATAATCACTTCCTCAACTGCATCATGCTAGCTCTGCAGAATCAGACAGCAAGGCAGAAGCCCCCGTTTTCTATAGCTTATCTGACAGGTGCTAAATAAGCACACACTCATGCTAATTTACATGGTTTAAAGAGTGCAGCTTTTAAACAATCCCTCATCACATGGCTCATCTCTCACCACCAGCTCGAGTGTTTGTTTTGTTAACAGGGAGCCCAAAGTCTCCTCTGACTTCACACACACATACACAGATCTGATCATCAGGTTGAGCTAACCACTGATGCTAAGTGTCATAACAGTCTGTTTCTAGACATACAAAACCTTTTCTTAGTAATCTACCAACAAATCTGAGGTAATTGTTAATGTTCCGGATGGTTCTGTTACATTTCCACTCTCACTGTGCCTTCACATTGTCTACAAAAGACTCAATAGCTATGTGCTAGCCAGCTAAATCAGTTTTTTGTATTAATTTAACCACATATCTGAGGTATATGTTGACATTCCTCATGATTCTGTCTTGTTTCCACTCTCACGCTGTCCATGTAAAACATCTACTTGCTATGTGCTAGCTTGCAAAACCCATACCTCAGGCAATAGTTAGCTTAGCCCCAGTATCTAGGTTTCCTGAAGATGCCTAGCAACAGCATTCACTTTTCTCTCAACTTTAAATGTGTTATTTTATATCAACATACCCTAAGCAGCAACTAATATGTGCACTTAATGTTTTAAAAAGCATTCAAGTGTGCTTTTATTAACTAATTTACTGCTAAATAATAAAAATGTTATTTACTGAATACATAATATTCAAATTTGTATTTTTAAATGAAACCCAGGTACAGAAATTAATAGTTTCATGTTTTGGGTGGTACAAGGTACAAAGGAAAGAAAACATTAAAATTTCCAAGGATATTACCGCTATATTGTTCTTGTTATAATGAAGTGCCAGGAAGGTGTCAATTAGCACCTAAACTCAGATTTGCAAGTGCTGTGTAAAAACACTGCAAGCTGCAGATTTTCTTAGAGATATGCTCTGAGAAAATCCTCTCGGGACATTTAGCATGCTATGCTAAACACATGCTGAATGCATGGGTTTTAAACTAGTCTTTAGTATGCGAGACTAATGCTTCACTGATGCTCAGTATACACGAGATGTGTTAAAGTGAGTGCTCCATCCGGTGTGCACACTCGCACACGCACAGTCAGCCAAAAAATATAGATATATATGAAGCAGAGTCTCGCATGCACTCTGTACTTAATTACAACAATGCTATTGTCCCTACTGTTGCTAGGCAACAGTGAAACTTGGCCACAGACTTTAATCAATTTGCTATAGCTAGCAAAGGCTTTTTGTCTTAAGTCTTTTATAGAGACGGTATAAAAACCCAGTGAAAGTGGAAACAAGACCAAACCACTCAGAACATTAACATTTACCTCAGATACATTGGTTCATTAATTACAAAAAAAGGTATTATACAGCTAAAATTATTTTAGCGATTAAGTTTTATAAAGACAGTGAGCATGGACCCGATACAGAACCATCCAAAACGTCAACATTTACCTCAGACGTGTTGGTAAATTTATACAAAGAGACACTTCATAAATAAATTATGATTTCGCTAGCTAGTAAGTAACTGTAAAATATTTAGGAGACTGTGTAAAGACTTAGTGAGGGTGGAAATAAGACAGAACCACCCTGAAGATCAACATTTACCTCAGAAGTGTTGAAAAACCTCTTAATGACTAAAACAACACTGTAATTACACTTAGCAACAACCACTCACTCACTTCCTCATACTGAGAAACATCAACATTGAGAAACTACTGAAGTGGTGAATAAAACAAGAGTGGCTCACACTGAATCTTCTCATAAACATGACACACCCATACTTAACCTACTTACACACACACACACACACACACCTCATCAAGCTTCTCCGTCTGTGTTTTCAGCCTGTTCACGCTGACCAGTGTCTCGGAGTTCTCCACCTCCAACTGCTGCACCCTGACACCAATATAACACAACACACAGTTAAAAACCACACACACACACACCTATCAGGTCAATAGTTCAGGATTTCATAAAGAAACGGGTTTAAATATAGTCAACACTGTCCTGTAGGAATGAACACCACCTCTCATGTTCGGGTTCAGTTAGTTGGATTAAAGCTGCCGTGTGTAACTTTTACAGCCCTCTGCTGCCTGTGAGGTGAATTACAATAAAAAGTAACAAGCTTACACACAACCAAGCCTCACTGTTTAAACACGTCTAATCTTTTAACTCATTCCTGAAATCAAAAACGGTGTTTCAGAGCTTTTTGTCCCTGCTCCTTACTGCGAATATAATTTGAATATTACATTTTGACAAAGAATGAGGTCAACAATACATTCAAATATCTTCTCCATGTTATCTTTAAAATTGGCCAGTTATGATTTAGTTCAGGGCAGAACCAGAAAAGTTATTATTTTGCACAATAATTTTGCTAATATTTCTTCTTTTGTAAGTCACCTTTGTAATTATATGATTAATACAAGTATATAAACACATTGTCAATCATTACATATTGCTCCTTTATGTATGTGAGATCTTAAATGTAAGGTGTTATTCAAGAGGCATGAAATGGAAGCAACTCGATCGTGTGTGTGTATTTATGCGTGTGTGTACCGGTTATTGAGTATCTCAATCTGTGCGCTCTTGTCTCGCTCCAGTTTGTTGAAGGCGTCTCTGTGTCTCCGCAACTCATCATCCATGATCTGCTCAGCTCGCGCCTCCTGTTCCTTCAGCTGCTCCTCCAGCTCGTGTACCCTACACACACACACACACACACACACACTACACCTAGTAGTGATGTAGACATGTTCTAATGTCTCATTTTTAGATCATAAAAATTGTTCTTCTAATTATTCCTAATGGGCCTTAATGTGTTTCTGATGGTCTGTAATTGTAGTTTAATGGAACGTGGCGTTCCTGATGCAATGATATTATAATGAAAATCATCCAGCCATGAATGAAGGACATGCTAGGTTCTCAAGATGTTCAAGCGTAACCAGGACATCCCTAATGGGTTTGAGAATCTATAAGATTCTGAATCCATCTGTAAATGTTCCAGTGTGTGTTTACCTGTGCACTAGGTGTGTGTTCTCCTGTTTGAGTTTGGATTTCACATCGCCGTTCATCAGACACTCATCCTCCAGCTCACACAGCTTCTTCTCTAACTGACTCACCTGCAAAGAACACACACACACACACGCAGTTATGCAATACAGCATTATCTTAAAAAAAATTAATAAACTGATACGCAATATTTTGAGATGAGGTCTTTTTGCATCATCTGGAACACTGTGTGTGTGTGTGTGCATTCCTCACCTTGTCAGCGATGTCGGTATCACAGTAATCAATGTTGCCGTCTCGGAACAAGTCCTCTGTGCTGCCGTTCCTACTGCTGAGATTACTGTGGTGGAGTAGCTGCCTGTGAACGAACACACACACACACACACACAGCGCAGTGAGAATACGCTCACAATCTACTGCAATAGAGACAGTGAGTGAGAGAGAGAGAGAGAGAGAGAAGACTGCAGCAAAGCTTTAGCTGGACTCTAGTGCATCCACATCACATACTAATACACACACACAGTTCCCTTGTCCCACTTGCTATAGCACCTCCTACTACAGTCACACACAAACAGACGCACCACTTTTCTGCTCTGCAGGATAATTTGATGGGAACACGCGCGCACACACACACACACACACACCCACCCACCACACAGACAAGCAGACAGACCGACCACATGCTCAGATTTAACAGGTAAAAGTTACAGCACTATCACTGTTGCTATGGCAACAATTACCCATTTAAAATAGTAAGAAAGACAAAAATGTTTTCTAAACTGCCGCACCTCACAATTCTCAGTTTAAGCTGCTGAAATGACAGACACACATTTAAACTATCCAAATGTCAGACACGCATGCACACACAAGCATACACACACACATGCACACACAAGCATACATAAATACACATACATGCATAGTTTTTGCTATACACAAGACCTTTGGCTTTGAGATCAAAAGATGAATATGAGACAACAGATCATAATTTCAGCTTTCATTTCCTGATACTGATATCCAAGGTGCTATCTTTTGATTGAATGCACCTATTTTTAAAGTGATCAAAAATATTGGAACATGTAGCACATCTGAAGCTGGGAAAAGAGGGAAAATTGATCAGAGCCACCGCACAAGTACTGGGCATAGCCAATAACGCAATCTGGCTGTCCTGAAAAGAGAGAAGCCGCTGGTGTACTAACAGACAGAACACAGAACAGGTCGGCCAAGGAAAACAAAGGTCAGTGACATCCTCCTCCTCGTCCTCCACACGGCAGATGAAGAGATCATAATCAACCATTCAAAGAGGACTTCAAGAGCAGAAATATAGAGGCTGCACCATAAGATACAAAGCACTCATCAGCAGAAAGAACCAGAAGGGCAGATTGGAATTCACAGATGAGCCACAAAAGTTCTGCAACGGAGATGAACCTCTACCAAAGTGATGCAAATATCAAAGTTTATTGATGATGGAACTCATGATGGTAGCAGCAGAATGACTGTATGTAAATGTAAAGTGGCTGTAAATTTACACATAAATGCATCCAGACCAACTGGGAGGAACTTCATCATGCAGCAAGACAACGATCCAAAACACACTGCAACGCAACACAGGACTTCATCAGGGGAACGTGAAGGGTTCAGACTGGCCGAGCCAATCAGCAGACCTGAACCCAACTGAGCAGCATTACACCTGAAGAGGAGACTGAAGGGAGAAACCCCCCAAACACACACCAACGGAAAGAAGGAAAAGCATCACAGGAGACGAATGCAGCAGTTTGGTGACGTGACTCTCACCGGATTGATGACATTACAAGCAAGACACGTGCATCCAAAGATCACGAGTTATTTACTTTAAGAAAAAAAGAAATGTACTTTAAGAAATCTGTTCCAATAATTTTGTTCACCAAAAAGTAGGGGTAGGGTTAGTTAGTGATTATACAGTACACTCACACCACACTCTCCAATTTCTAACAGTTAAAGGTTTGGGAACACTTTCACTGTTGCTACGGCAACAACAATTAACCTGTTAAAATTGCAAGAAACAGTTAATGTGTGGTACACAAACCACATATCAGAATCTCAGTTTAAACAGCTCAAATGACACACACACACACACACACACACACACACACACACACACACACAGTGTCATTATGAAATGTAATTTTTTTGTCTGCGTTTTTGAAAAAGAGATCAAGAAACACTGCATAATTACAGCGAAAACTAATGACAGCCGTGCACACTAAACAGGTGTGTGTGTGTGTGTGTGTTCTCTTACAACATGACTCTGAACACACACAGTTCTCCTTTAATAGTGTGAAGGACAGTGTCTGTGTGTTTTTAATGATTAACCACTGACCAAGCTGTGCGCACACACAATATAGAACACACACCTATTCAAATATGTATACTGTATATACAACACACATTCATGCATACCGTACACGGTGTACATACTGCACAAACAAATTGTGCATATGACGCACACACACACTTCTTAATAAATCATACACAGCTCTCCTTTAATAGTGTGAAGGATAGCATGGTTGTAATGATTAACCACCAATCAAGCTACACACACACACACACACACACACACACACACACACACACGCGCACGCACGCACGCACGACAACTCACCTGCCAAATGCTGTACTGGAAATTTTCCTGTTTGGACTGAAAGAGAAAATGAATACCATGAAGTGCTTTCTCTCTCCCCGACACACACACCGAATTAAGCTAATTATCATAATAATGCACAAATTATCTCATCCACTTTTAGCTGAGCAAACACCTGAACATTTCTCATCATGACGTGAAAATTGCCGAAATTGTGGATTATTTTCTGTGAACTCTCACTCGCTTTATAGCAGGTGTGTGCTAAAATGCAGTTGTACGATATATTCTCAATAATCAGACTCCTGATCAATAATATAAAGGATAATTAAACTGTGAACATATTTGTTTTACAGGATATATAGTCGAGTTGTTTCCTAAATAAAAAAAAATAGCCTGTTTAGTTGTGATGGTTAAACTCCATTACTGAAGTTACAGTAAAGGATATTTGTAGAGGATCATTTATTTTGAAATTTTGAACACAGAAGTGACAGAATTAAATAGACAAAAATAATTTGGGGGTGAAAACTTTTACACAAGTCTATATATAGGGCATAAGTAACAGCTGCAGAGAGGGCTGTGTGTGTGTGTGTGTGTGTGTGTGTGTGTGTGTGTGTGTGTGTGTGTGTGTGTGTGTGTGTTAGTTACCTGTTTGTTTTGAGGTTCTTGAGCCGGGTCTCGAGTTCATTGAGCTGAGTGACTTTTTTGCAGCAGTTTGAGCAAAACACTTCGTGATCACCGCTCACCTGTCTCACCTTCTGTGGGGTGCGAGTCGCACTGCAGAGACAGAGACGGAGACTTGTCATTTACTTCTTTTTTCCCCCTTTCATTTCTCTTTTTCTTCTTTCCTTGTTTCATTCTTACCCTCACTCTCTTTATTTCTCTTTTCTTTCCTTCTTTATCTTACTCGGTTCCTTCACCTTCTTTATTGTCTTCTGTCATTCTTTTACGTCTTTATTCTCTGCAATGTTCTTTCCTTCCTACTTTAATATTTTGCTTTTCTCTTTTCATTCTTCACTTCATTTCATAATCCACTCCATTTCTTTTTTTTCCAACTTTTTTTTAATTATTGTGCCTTTGATTGTGTTTAAATACATATTAAAAATAGCAAAAAACAACAATAATTATAAAATAAAACAACAAAAAAACTTTATTCTTTCTTTCATCCGTCCATCAGTAGCACACCTCGTCACGGGTTTAGCTTGACGTAATAAATGTAACTGTGAAATAAACAGAGATTTAGACTTCACTGGTGCTGACGTGGACATGGAGTGTGGGGACTCGGAGGAAGTCGACTTACTTCTGCAACTGTACGCTCAATGACTCAAAAATATATTGCGCATTGCATATTGTGTGTGTGTGTGTGTGTGTGTGTGTGTGTGAGAGAGAGTGTGTGAGAGAGAGAGAGAGGGAGAACACTGAGGGGAAACGGAGTCAGCTTCGGTTGCAGAACTGCAGCTACAGGAAATCATTTCAACACCTGTTACTACTGTGACGTCGGCTGTGAATCACTTATTACACACGATTCAACAGAAGCTCACCTTCTTACTCTCTCTTTCACACACACACACACACACACACACACACCTGGACGGTACAGAGGACCCAAGGTCGGAGAACCCATTAGTCTGCGTCTCCTTTTCAGGGCTGATGGGACTGTAGTCGAGATCATCTCCCTCTCCATAATCCTCAAACTGCTCCTCATTCAGTGAGCGAGTCGAAAGGTCAGAGGTCACAGATGGGTTCAGGCTCACCTCTCCACTCCTGCAACATCCAGTTTCAACACTATCTTAGCTCGTTTTATTCATTTCTACTTCTAATCAATCATTATCAGAAAAATCTGTAATATTCACATTATTCTGTATGCTTAAGAACAATTTTATATATACACACACACAACTCTTTGTTGCATGTGTCATGCTAAGCTTAAATTATATAAAGCTATTTCAGTATACTCCAACAGTAATGTGCGTTCCCATAACCTTCCAGTAACTGCAGTGGCACGCCTTCAGTAAAAAAACAACAACAGACAGACATTTATAGTTACTAACATTAGTCTGGAATTAAATGCATTATGTGCACTGTCAGCATGCGCAGGTGTGTTTGTGTTTCTTGACACTCATGAGGACTCACTTTTGCCGAGGTAAGAACATTCGGAGTCCTTCCTCTTTGTCTCCTCCTCTTCCTCCATCTGAAAGCTCAGATCCCGCAGCGCTCTCGATGGCACTGTCGTGGTCAGACTCCCGAGCTTCTTCATCCTCATACAGCTCCCGCACCGACACGGACATGACCTCCCTGAGCTACAGACATGTGAGGAACACACCAATAAGCTGATGTTCTGCATTTGTTCAACTCCTGTTAGAGATAATCCAATAACTAAAATAGCAAGAACATAATGATTTTACCAGTGAATACACTCAGAGCAACACCGGGGGGGGTCACCTAAAGCAAAACAGGGATATAGGGCAACACGGTGAGTTAAAGTAACAAAGCGACCTAGAGCAACATGGTGAGCTACAGCAACACAGGAATGTAGAGCATCACAGGAACCTAGAGCAACATGGTGAGCTACAGCAACACAGGAACCTAGAGCAACACAGGGGCAGAGATCACAGAGTCCTACAGCATCATGAGGGACCTAGGGCAACAAAGAGACCTAGAACAACATGGGGAACCTAGAGCAATATGTGGGCCTACAGCAGAACAGCAAACAAGGGACCAAAGCAGCACTGGGACTTACAGCAACACAGAAACCTAAAGCAACAAGGGAACCTCAAGCAATATGGCAAGCTAGAGCATCACAAGAACATAGAGGAACACAGGATCAACAGCAACACAGGGGGACCTAGAGCAACACAAGGAGCTAGGTCAACATGGGGGACCACGAGCAACACTGGGACCAAGGAACCAAAGCAGCATTGGGACTTAAAGCATTATAGGGATCTAGTGACCAGGCAACAGGAAGGCCTAAGGACCTTGGGACCAGAAAACACAGAGATGGTTCAACAAAAGGTCCTAGTGACCTGGAAAACAGAGGGACTGAGAAGTATGGAGACCTAGAGTCAGCTTAGAGACTTAGAAAACAGAGAAAACAGGGACAGAATGAGGACCTACAGCAACATAGAAACCAAGGGAGCAGAAAATAAAGAAACTGGTAACAGTGACACAGACTGCCGGGAAGGACCTAGGGACCGAACAACACGGAGACGAGGCAACAGGGACCTGGATGTACAGTGAGGACACAAACATAGGGACCTAGAAACCAGGCAACATAGGGGAACCAGGGACTGAACAACAAAGATCCAGGAACCTGTGACCCAGGAACATAGAACTAAAGAATTGTACAATAAAGAACCTAAAACAAAAGGGTGGATCTAGAGAAACACACTGACATAGGCAGCAACAAAATGGGGATGTAGTGAATGGGAAACTGCAAAACATGGGAACCTGGGGAACCATGGGGGACATGGGGAGCAAGAAAAAAAATGTGCTTTAATATATTTCATTGCTAGTATTAAACAAAACAATGACACACATTATGAATTTTAAACCCAGTATGTATATGTAATGGTTTTACTCACAATACATCAATGTGAAACCTCCCATCCCTGTGTGTGTGTGTGTGTGTGTGTGTGTGTGTGTGTGTGTGTGTGTGTGTGTTTCCACACAGGATCCAACATTTGTGTGGTTTGGAAAACCGGTTCCACAGCTAACAGACATAACGAGCAATACTGCAGTGACACTGCTCTGTGTGTGTGTGTGTTGCCTGACTGCCCACTCAGAGTTTCAGGCAAATGAAGGATGAGAGATTAGAAATAGACAGAACAAGCAGTCATATTTAATACAAAGCTCCAGTGGTCCACACACACACACACACACACACACACACACACACACACACACACACACACACACACACGTGAATCCAGAATACACGGTCATGTAGTGGAAATAACACACTTTGTGAACAAATTACAGTCCTCCATCCTCACCCACATCTTTACACACATTCACTGACCTCCGACCATGTGTGTGTGAGTGTGTGTGAGTGCGTGTGTGTGTATCATGTCCTCCAACCAAACCCCAGTAGAATCTTAACATTTTGCTGCCAGATTTAGCATCATGTGTGTTATGTATGCTAAACCATCCTCATGCTAACAAGTTACCTCATATTTAAACTTTAAATAATAATTAAATTAAGAATAGAGAGAATATAACTCCACAATATTCAGCATTTCAGTAATTGTCAATTATCTTAATTTTTTTAATTGTTTTTCAATTATCATTCCAGATGTACACTAATCTTGGTAATTTAGCATTATTAGTATCAGTAAAGGGTGTATTTATTAATGCACATGCCTACATGCAATCTGCATTTACCCTGCTCTCAGTGTTAATCTCAGCTGAGGCTTGAGCAAACTCTGCCCTGCTTCTATTACCTAAAGTATCGATTACGCAAGATTTTCAGAGACTGCCTTCCTCTTTGTTGCCATAATAAGGGATAAAAGCCTGCAATTAAACCCTTTTGTATTAAAAAAACAAAAACAAACAAACAAAAAAAAAACACAACGACTTGTCAGGGATATGGCGTGTGACAGGAAGAGGTGTGTGTGGGTCACAAAAAAGCCCAAAATAACATGGGAGGTGTAAGTAACACTAACATTGTAAACATTTAAAAAGTTAGCAAGATAGCATGTGCCAGAATGTCCGTGTTCACACTGTTTACAAAAAGCTCGACACCATAAACATCAATCAAATATTCTAATAATGAAGATAACTATAAATGAATGTGGACTGAAAATAGCACCCTGAGGTACTCCATAAATATAATACAGTATACGTTAAGCATCTAAACTCTTTACTAATTCTCCTGGTACTATAGTTTAAACAGCTTATGGTCATTTATGCAAAAGTGGAAGAAAAAGAGTTGGATAACAACCTGCGATGCCTCACTCACAGCTCAGGAAGTGATAAATGTACAAATCAAACATCAAACTATTCCCAAGGAAAGATATCCTAAAAACTGGCACTGGATACTCGTTCCGTAAAGGTCACAAAAAAACATTTCTCCCTACGGAAAACTTCACCACAGCAACAATTTTTTTAGATGGAAAGTCTGCGGAACATGTTACTATAGAAACGATAACGTATTAGAACGAACATTAATAAAAACCTGAATTACTGTCAGAGCTGCTGTTGTAAAAGACTAATCAACACCTTCCGACCAATCAGAATTCAACAGCGGGGTGATCTAAAGACATTAAAGTAAATATTAGCATTGACTGTGTCTTGATCATCATCATCATATAGTGAACAGAAAGAGAAATTTTAACAAGGTAAATACACTTCATTGTGAACTATTTTCCCAGAAATATAATACAACTTTATGACTATAAGAGGACACAAGACAAAGCCCTGTGGCACACCTTAAATATTATGAAATTAATTACTGCAGGTGGAACCTAATAAAAGAAATCTTAAACTCTGTAATATTTAAATTAGAAAATGATTACTTGGAAACCATCTGAATGAAAAATTGTTTTTTTTTTTTTTGGTTTTTTTTTTGTTTTTTTTAAGAATTACACATCTTTGTTTACATTCGGTTCCACTGATGTATTTAGTTTGCTCACTCTCTATACAGCACAGGTTTTTACACAGGTTAATTGTTTGCTAGTCAAATAAAAAGCTCAAAACCGTAACAGAACATCAGAGGAGGAAGAGGAACTACAAAATCAGAGGCGGTTTGACCAAAGGGAAGAACACCACCACCGACATTTCCCACAGCATTTAGACTTACCATGCTGTTCACACACGGGGTTTTACAGCAGGTTGTCTGATCAGTGCCGATTTGATAGCAACCCGTCCGATCCTGGAGCTAATAAAATCTCAGCCTTTTTGTTTGACGCGTGTTTAAACACGTGTGAGGAGAGTCAAGAGAAGCCTCGCATGCACCTGCCCTTGAACACACCCGCTCTGGGTTTGGCGCTAGCTCACATGGACCGGTATATCCAAACACGATTCTGACGCCAGCAACAGGTTGTACTCAAGCGCAGGGTTTATGACGCAGAGGTCAGGCACAGACTTGAACAGACAAAGAGCAAATCTCTCATGACACATCAGAGCACACTGAAACAAATCCAGGACAAATCCTTAACAAAAACAAAAACTGAAAGAGAGTTTTAGTACTGTAATTCAACATCTTGTGAGGAGATTAGCAAAATTGTAGCCTAGATTAGATTTTAATTGTCACCCATTCCAACATTAATTTCAAAGGGTATTTCTGCTTACATCTTTTGGACAAAGTTGAATGAACATCAGACTCTTGGAGAAGGACCCTATAACCCTGTTCATAACCCTGTTCTCCAGACAACAGGAATAGGAAAGCTTGAAGGACAGATATGAACATTTCAAATGAACTACATCAACAGCCTGAATTCGTTGGTTCCTGTGTGGCTCAGGACTTATTGTAGTATTTAATGCGCAGCGAGATCGCTGTTGAACATCGGAGAGCCTTTTTGTCACAGTTTGACTTTGGAATCAATGTTTAGACTTTGCGAGACTGGGGCTCAGCTGTTTCACTCTGATCAAGTCAAGGTCAGGTGAAAATAAATACACTGTACACACACACACACACACACATACACACACACACACAGCTTGTACAGAGTATGAGAATGACATGCTGTGAACAGGAACTTTTGAAGACTGTGTCCTATTCTGAATAGGCAGAACCTCTAAACAGTCTCTCTTCCAGAAGAAGTTTATAAAATGTCTTCTTTCCTGAAGACGCTCCTCGAATCTTGTTCCATTTCTGAAAACTTCCTTTTTAAGGAGATTCATCAAAACCATCTCCACAAACCAACTAAAGAGTATCATTTCAAAACTCTCCCCTCATGAACAGGGAGCTTCTCTATACCATTTCTGCTTCCTGAAGAACAAGCTCTTTTAAAAAAAAACAAAAAAAAACACCTCTCTCTCTCAATGCAGAATCTTCTCAAAACTGTCTTCCCCACCTAAGGAGAAGCTTCTCTAAACATGAAGAAACATCTTCTCAAACATCTCCATCTCCATCCTAAAGAAGCTCCTCAAATCTCTCTCCTTTCCTAAAGGGGAAACAATTCTACACTGTCTTCCTTTTAATAAAAGCAGCTCCTGAAGGAGAAACCCTTTCATCTGTCTCACCAGCTGAAGGTGCTCATCAGGACGGTCTCCTTTCCTGAAGGACGTGGAGACAGTCACAGATAAAAGCCCATACTAAAATTGGAGGTGGTGTGATAAACAGATGATAAGGCACGGAAATAGAATTTCAGCAGAAATGATTAGATAGAGCTCCTCCTCCACATCAAGGTGAGCAAACAGAAGCTGGCATCGGATGGTGTCAGGTGTGGGCGTGGCATCATAACACTGGAACCGAAACTACTCCACGGAGACAAAACACCCTCAGGAGATCGATGTGAGAAACATGGCCGCCGGTTCCAGCTCGGTGTTTACCCACGCTAATCCCAAATACTTTAGCGCTTACGTAATTTTTTTCTATCTGTCTCACTCTCTTTTAGTCTGTCCATCTGCCCATATCTTTTTCTTGTCTGTCTGTGTCTCTCTTTTGTCTGCCTGTCCTGCTGTTTTTATTGACTGGCTGAGTCTGTCTCCCTCTCTTACTTCTGTTTGTCTCTCTGTCTCTCTTTCTGTCTAGCTGTTTTACGGTGTCTCTTTTTGTGTCAGTCTTTTTTTGTCTGTATTTCTCTCTTTTTGTCTCTCTGCTTCTCTATTTTTGTCTGCCAGTATCTCTGCTCGCGTCTCTCTCCCTCTTCCTTTCCATCTGCCTGTCTGTCTCTCCATCTGTCCTTCTCTCTACATGAAACACAGAAAACACATGAAAATGCATTGGTAATAAGGAATAAGAGTGTGTGTGTGTGTGTGTGTGAGAGAGAGAGAGATTCCCTCACTTGCCCACTCTCTCTCTCTAAACACCAGTAGAACAGAAGCCTTCTGACCACACACACACTTCCCGCATCACATTTCTGGCTCTTTCTTGGTTTCACTTGGAAATCATCACTGGTTTATTAGAACCCTGTCGAAGGGCCGCTTTAATATTCCAGCAGGTTTAAAGCCACACACTAACTCATACAGTTTCAGTTTCACCATTCCGTTTCCTCCTGCTGCATCTTTCCCAACACATGACTCAGAATTGAATACGATTCACTTAACAGTGCTGAAGAGACCGTTTCACACTCCTCCTACACACACACACACACACACACACACACACACACACACACACAGGTGATGTACAGGAAGCTGTGAGTCATTTTACAACACCATGGTGCACAGTGCTACAGCAACCTCAGCAAACACACACACAGAAAAACAAACACACACACATGCACACACGCACACCTGATGCTGGCTCTGAGAGGTGAGTCCACAAAGCTGCACTTGTATTCATGGTGTGTAAAGGGAACGGCTGATTATAGCATAGTTACAGTTACAGTCTCAGTGAAACAGCAGAAAAATTAAAAAATCTTAAAGATTTAAGTAAGACTTAAAGAAAGGGTCAAAGAGCCACGGATTCTAAACCCAAAACATTTAGGAGTCATAAAGTTTCCTTTACATGTTAAACACGAAATAAAAAAAAAAAAATACATATCCATCAGGTTACAGGAATGTCCCATGACACACTCCTTACTTTCTGTGTGCCTCAGTGTTCTCTCAGGGCTGCGCTCTCTCCCTCTCTCGCTCTCTCATCTGTGTTTTCTGCTGTTATCTGATCTGCCTCTTGTTGTCTCCTTATCTTCTGCGGTCTCATGCATAATAACACCACTAGAATAAAGAACATACAGAAACACGAATACTGCAATCCTATAATATCGATAAATTCTACACAGCTCTTACTAATTGCTTCATTATCCTCGTTTCTCCCAATGCCTTCAGATTAAATTCACACAGCACAACCCCCTTCAAAAGTACTGGAACAGCAAGGCCAATCCTTTTGTTTTTGCTATACATGGAAGACATTTGGGTTTGAGATCAAAAGATGAATGAGTGGGTATATGATTTCAGTCTTTATTTCATGTTACTTACAGCTTAGAACTTAGAAAATGGCACATTTTGATTGAACACACCCATTTTTCATCCCTGTATTAATGCTGATTTAAAGTGCCTCATGGCCAGGGAAGTCAGAACACAGGAGACTCAATTAGCTGCACTTCGCTATCATCTGGCAACGACTGATGGACGTTTCACTGTGACTTCCACTGATGGAATCAGACTCTGTATCGGCAGCACCTGATGTACAGGAGGCAGGGTCTGGGACAGACAGGGAGTGAAAAAAAAGTCTAATTTTTGGCCATTTAATGTCATTTGTTGATATTCTTTAACTAGCATTAGCTAATGTTGGATAGTTCACTAAGTCACATCACATTTGTTAGTTATCATGGAACTGACTGAGTTTCTAATGCTGCCAAGTTTAAAAATAAAAAAGGAAATAATTAACAGCATTAATAAAGTTAAGATTGTTCAGATTATACTACCCAATTAAACGTTATGTTTATGCAGGTCTCATGAACATGGCTCCTAGTGAAGGGGGTGTGGCCATAGGGAGGCCCAGTGAAGGGGGTGTGGCCATAGGGAGGCCCAGTGAAGGGGGTGTGGCCATAGGGAGGCCCAGTGAAGGGGGTGTGGCCTTAGGGAGGCCCAGTGAAGGGGGTGTGGCCTTAGGGAGGCCCAAAAGTAATGAATATGAAGAAAAGCTGCTAAACTTTTATATAGTAGACGTGAATGTTTAGCTCAGTGTAAAGATTTACATGCAACTTTACTGAAATGGAAATAAAGGAGGTGCATTGTGATTTATCAGCTAGTGACATAAAATGATAAGATTATTATGATAAATCACAAGGCCACATAAGGTAGGAAAATTGGACATTGATAACTTGCACACATTTTGATGAGGACAGATTGTGTGTCCTGCCACACAGAGAAGTGGGTCAGCGTAAGCCGAAACCTAAGCGGACAAACTGGTATCTGGTGTGTGTTTGCTATTAGCATTTGTTGTATCACCTGCCCCTCAGTTGCTCTCTTATACACACACACACACACACACACACACACACACACACACACACACACACACACAGTGTGTGTATCAGCTCACCCTCCTCCAGTGTTTCTCTGTTCCTTTAATAGCTCAATTGTAATCCCACTGTTTCTGTGAGAGAACATTTGGGTTTGACACACATTTCTGTGGTCTCTCTCTCTCTCGCTACCACTCACAGACATGCACACAATCTTAAGGACTGCCTGTGCACTTATCCAGCTTGAATTTCCCGCATCATGTCTGTCTTTCCCAAATAAACAGTGAGAGACCGAGACAGCACCACACAGGGAGAAAGACAGATAGTGAGAAAATGAAGGACAGATGGATGGAGCGGATTCTGGATGTTCTCAATCTTCTAGATGTTGAGCGAACAGATAAGGAGCTCACAGTCAGGTCACGTTACCCACAAGACACACAAGTGGCTGTGTCCCAATTTGCACTGAAGTACAGAAGGAGAGGTGAGCGCTACAGCTTCCTTTTTACACCAAGGTTTGAGTGTTTAATGTGGAGTGGTCAAAGTTACTCACTCACTCTCTCACACACACAGCAGTGTTAGGAAACCAAGAGTTCCCTTTTAATCAGGTACAAAGTTAATGTGAAACCAAAGTAACCTTTCTAAAGGTTCTGTGTGTGTGTGCGCACTTTAATAATCCAGATTCAAGTCTATAAATGAGCTGTCCCTAATTCTCATGCTAATCTCATTAGAGAGAGAGAGAGAAAGATACAGAAAGAGAAGTAAACACTGTGTGTCACACTGAAATACTGAGTGACAGGGTGGGGTGATGAAGCAGAGTAACAGTTACTAGCACCAGTGTTGATTATTTCCCTCTAACAGCATGACCCCAAGTGTTTTATCACTCTTATATTACAGCAGCTTACCAATAATTATAAATTCCTGTTTAATAAAGAATGACACATCATACTTTTTATCTATTTATAGTTAAGAAAACAAATTAGTTCCTGTTCTCAAATGTTATAGCAGCTATAAACACTCGTTCCCTCACCAGCCTCTTTTATTCCTCTCTTGAAATTAATAATAATAATAATAATAATATTAATAATAAATGCTTGTCACGTTACTGGGAAACTGCAGAGGTGTACACTCCTGTCCTGATGATGGAAAACGGAGTTACAGCTTCACCTCTGCCACAGGAGACTGCTCCCATAACTGTTACTTGTTAGCTGTTAAACGGCTCCTTACAAAAAACTGAATGAGCTGTTACTATAGAAACAATCCAGTATTAGGAGAAGCATTAATATAAAGCTGCACTTCTGTCAGAGCTGCTGTTACAGAGAACTAATCAACACCTTCCGACCAATCAGAGTGCAGATCTCAAGCACTGTGAACAGGTGATCAAATTCTGGGAGAATAAAAGTAGGTTCAGCTTTAAATGCAACCCTATATATTTTTTTAATCCATAAATATCGCGTACCGCCAAAAGTGATATCGGAATATCCTGAGATGATGTTTTTGTCATATTGCTTATCTGTAGATGGATTTACAAGAGAGGGATAGATCATTAGATAGAGATTAGACCAGAGATGAAACAACGTGGAAATCCTCATTAAACAATTAATAAGTAAATCATGAATAATTAATGAGTGTAATAAGACGCGGGCCACATTGTAACGCTGGAGTCTTACCGTGCGTGTTACTGCGTCCACATGGTCGGTGTGTGTCCACTCACTTCACTCTTTACTTACTTACTTACTCACACACACACACTCTCACACACACACAGAGAGACAGAGAGAGAGAGAGAGAGAGAGTCCGATCCCAACAGGTGAGGTTTATTCCGCACAAAAAAATATCTCCTTCCGCTTCTTCTTCTTCTGATGAGCTGCTCTCTGTTATATATACACACACACACACACACACACTCTACCACGCCGTTACCACGCCACGAGCGCTCACACGCATTCCCAAACTCCGCGCGAGCAACTCAACTCGCAGCTGCCAAGAGTTACTGAGCTACTGATCTAAACTCCGCCCACTCTCCCTCTCCCTCTCTAAAAGGGTGTTGCCAGGCAACCGGGTCTCGAAAGGGAGGCCTGCGGGGGCGGGGCCGTTCGCCTCAGACGTCACCTGATTTGCATATTAATGAGATCCCGCAGAAGCAGGGAAATGAGAGATGGACACATTTTCTCACACGCACACTTTCGCTTTAAACATGAAACATGGCTAACTTTACAGTTATATATTTTGTAATTATCGTTGCGATTATCTATTACATTATTTCTCTTTTTTAATGTCAGTTTATAGACTTTAAAACATTTAATTCTCATATAAGTACTCAAAGTCACAACTTTTTTATTTTGTGTATAA
>JAQQZR010000036.1:29106898-29132910 GCA_030068235.1 Notoglanidium macrostoma | reverse complement strand
GTGTGTGTGTGTGTGTGTGTGTGTGTGTGTGTGTGTGTGTGTGTGTGTGTGTGTGTGTGTGTGTGTGTGTGCGTGTAAATTACACTCCGACCTTACATTACTTTAATCTCCATCTTTTTGCCTATATTTTGTAACAGGTTACAAACTCACAGCAAGTGTAAGAAAGGTTTAAGTGCAACCTCCGTACTGTGCGGTTAGTTGTCAAGCAGCATTACAATTAAATTGCCCTTCATCAAGCATGATTACAAATTAGTCTCTCTCATAAAAATAGAAAAATCTTGTGGGTGGTGAAGATGTTGCTTCCTCTGTCCCTGGGGGGTAAGAGGTGAGGCATAACGTGTTCACTGAAAGCTATAAACACTACAATTATCATGTTTGTGATGGGCAGTGAAACTGCGTTCATCTGTTTGTTGTGTTGTTAAAAAAACACTGGTCAGGTGATTTACATTGGTCATTAAAAAATATTTTCATACAACACAGAATTGTATCGAATGAACTCTGTTGGCAGGAATTTATCACACTTTACCCCCTCTCTGTTCCAGTGAACCCCACCCACAGGGTAAGTCTTAACATGCAGTATGTTTACATGCACATGCTCTATTATTCCGAACATGAGGGTATTTGGAATTCGGTACGGGTCATGTAAACAGCATGTTCTGTTGGAGTATTCCAAAATTTGACTTTATTCTGAATCCAGCATTTTTCTGAATAAGATGTGTGACATGTGCTGATAATATTAGGGTTTTAGGAGCAGTCTTTGGACATGCATACGGTGCCTTCGGAATATGCGCCTTAATTGGTGTTTTTACAGCAATTTGTGACCCACAGCCTCAGGCCTGTTTACAGTCAGCTTTACGTACGTCATGGGGCATTTAGCCTTAATCGCTGAATGCAGGACTGCATGTAAACCGGAATATCAGGCTAATAGTGAAATATTAATTTCCATTTGTCATGTATTCAGCTCAGTAGCAATAACTGGAAAAAAATGTGATTATTTTGTGCATGTAAAGGTAGTGACTGGAGCCTACATCCTGTCACTTTCAGTGGAATTGATCAAGATCAGTAGGTGCTAGAATCAAAGCGCTTGTGTTCATTTGTGCTTGTAAAAAACATGATTATTCTAACTTAAATATTTGTCTATTTATTTAGTGAAAACCAAAAAGCATTAATCTGGGCCCTGTTCTCACCCTTTACACATTGTAGCAAATAAAAAATAATAATCAATAGCCTAATTTATTCTGTATTCACTGGGACTGTTTTTTGCATTTTAAATTAGTTCACAGTGGTGTGTGTGTGTGTGTGTGTGTGTGTGTGTGTGTGTGTGTGTGTTTGCTGGTTCTTTATGAAAATGTGTGACGCAGTAAGATTTAGCACTTTGAATATGCGTCAGACTGCACGCGAGCCTCTGAACCCGGAAGTGCCGAGTTTAGGCGGCCTCGCGCATGCGCTTGAGGGAAGCGAGCGGCGAGGGTGGTGAAGGAGGGCTGGGGGTGGCTGGGAGCGGGCGGTGGGGTGGCGTCTCAGGTGACGTCACAGCCATGGCTATTTTGCGCCGTGTGTTTTTCTGCGTTTCATTTGCAGACACTTCGCAGCGCGCCTCCGTGCAGAGAAACCGGAGGATAAAGAATTGCTCATATTTACGCTTGTGTGGAGGAGAAGAACACGGCTGCCTTCTGACAGACCGCTCCCCTGCTCTTAATACAGACATACAGAGATACAGCTCTTAGAATTTTTCTATTAGTCTATTTTTCTGCAATAACGATGGAGCTCCCTGCGGCGGGAGAGCAAGTGTTCGCCGTGGAGAGCATCGAGAAGAAGCGCATCCGAAAGGTCTGCTTTTATTTCTTCCTAATGCTTGCAGAGAACTGTGCTAGCTCTAGCTTTTCATTCTGGAGACTTTTATAGAAAAACCAACAAACAAAAAAAACAACTTTTGCATTTCTGTTTCATTCCTTTGTAATTCCTGCCATCATCCACAGGGAAGGTTTGAGTACCTGGTCAAGTGGAGAGGCTGGTCACCCAAGTAAGACTTTCATCTCTTTATCTTTTTCAATTTAATTTCTTGCACGCGTGTGTGCGCGTGCTGGTGTGTGTGTGTGTGTGTGTGTGTGTGTGTGTGTGTGTGTGCATGTGCCAGAAAGCGAAAGAGTGAGAGGAAGGAAATAAAAGATGAAGGATGAATTTAATCTCGCGCGCAACGCTGACGTGCCCGTGTACCATCTCCGGTTTCCTTTCCTTAAAAAAAAAAGAGAATAAAGCAGTTTTAACGAACAAATGAACGCATTTGAAAGATTTAGCTAAAAAAAACAAAAAAAACAGCGAAAGCACAACGTGTGCATGTGTAAATAATTTGCAAGTTTAATTGCATTGCTTGTTGCACGCTGCAGGCTGCGTCTGCAAAATATCTCCAGAAATGTCAGTTTTGGCTTCACAGTTGCAGTGCATGTGCTCACATGATCAGAATATCAAAACACTACAATAATGAGCAGTGATGATTTTTAAATGTATAATATGAGGTGTAGGATTATGTTTAGCTGTTTTATTCTGATTATTATTTTGTTTGATGTGCTGAATGTTGCTGCCAGCTGTGTGTTTATCGCAGTGTCCTGATCTCACCTTCATTCCCCCCTCTCTCTTCACCTCTGTAACAGGTACAACACGTGGGAACCGGAGGAAAACATCCTCGACCCGCGCCTGCTCGTGGCGTTCCAGCACAGGTGAGCGACGCGCGTGACAGGTGTTCCCGACTTCCGGGTTGCCAGATAGGTGCGGACAGGTGTGGTGTTCTCCTGTAAAGTCACTGCACAGAGCCAGCTTTTATTATTTTTACAATGGTGAACTGCTGCTTTTATGAATTTATGATTGAATGTAAGTTAGGAAGAATTGAGTGCAAAAGTTTGCACACCGTTGAAAGCCTCACGATGATAAGTGGCCTAATAAACTTCACTTCTTTAGCACCATTCAGAGATCAAGCAGAGATAGTAATAAATAAAATATAATAATAATAATAATTTTGTTTTCGTGCATTTAAAATGCAGCATGAAAAAATAAAAAACAAATAAAGAAGACACGCAGTAAGAATAAAATAATATTATTATATAAATAAAAACAAAGATAGAAGAAAATATTATAATAATAATTATTCAAAAACTATATAATAAGCATGTGAAATAGAATAAAAGTGCAATAATGTAATGTAAATTAAAGAACAGACAAAACATTTATTTATTTGTTTATATTTAAACCTACTTTGGGTGATATTTTATTGTTAATTCAGCTGCAAATTAAGAAAATTAGCTAAAATCCAGCATTAATTAAAAAAAAAATGGCACCCTCTCTGGTACCAAATCCGCAAAGATGGCCCCCTTTAGGTTGTGTTGGATTTGGTTTGAATTTTTTCAGTTCTGGTTCTTATTGATTCACCGTTTCAATTTCAAAATGGCAAAAAAAGAGGTGAAACATTTAGATAACTAACCTATTTTTAATATTTTAAGCATTAGCTGAACATTCACAAAGTTAACAGTAGCAGTGGCCCAGCCTTCACACTGTTGTGATGTTAGCCATGCATGCTAGATCGTATCTAAAGAAATAGACACGTTGTTGTGTTGATGTGCGATGTGGTCATGTAGACAGGTTCTGGCAGAAAGCTACGTACATGCGTGCAGGTATGTAGCCTTTGCCTACAGTAATAAAGGGTTATCATGTTTAGGAACTGATAAGTAGAACCAAAATTAATTATTCACCAGTACCCAGAACTTATTTTGAATTGATTTGGAACTGAGTTTCAGTCCCAACCGTACCTTTAGCTTTGTGAACTTTTATTTCTGATGCTGCAGCTTATTATTACGTTATAGAGTGTTATAATACACTATAGAACAATTACAGTTTAATTTAAAGGTACCAGACTGTTCTTTTCCTTGTTGCAGTACAACTACAGAAGTATCAAGAATGCTTATTTTGTATCTTAAGTGTGTACTGTGTACAAGATGTCAGGGATCAAATTTTTTATTTTTATTTGTCAGTGCTCCTTAAGGTCCAGTTGCGTATCTTAAATTGTTTTTAACAGTACACTCTGTGCACATTTCCACATAAGTGATACTAACTGAGGTACAAACAATATCCCCTAGATGGTACAACATCAGCAAGAAGGAGGAATAAACCAAAAAAAAACAACACAAGCACAAAATTGGACTCCAGTGTAAAAACAATCAATCTGGCAACCTAGGAATGCTTTTAGTCCCTTTCAGCCTATTGCTGCCATTCTCTCTCTCTCTTTCTCTCTCTCTCTCTCTCTCTCTCTCTCTCTCTCTCTCTCTCTCTCGCTCTCTCTCTGATTCAGTGTCTGTCGTCCCTCAAACAGAGGAGAGGTGAAAGAGAAACAAGTGTGAGAACAGAGCAGATGTGCGTCTAACATTCCCAACACCACTCAGAGAGACACGTTTACCTTTATGAGAAATAAAAATAGAATCATATCTCACATTATATTATTATAATATTATTTCTCTTATCTGTCAGTTGCTGATAATCAATTATGTGATATATTTTAACGGACATGTGGGCGTGGTCTGTCCAACTTTGGGTTTTTTTTTTAGTTCCAGTGAGAAACAGTAGCAGATGCAAATAACTTCTAAAGCTAATTAATTACTTAGTCAGAATGTACTAATGAGTGTGAAATTATATGGTTGATTTAGTTACATTCTTGGCCTCGTATAACCTTTTACTAAGGTTAGATTAGCAAAGCGAGCTAACTGTACTAGCAACATAAGCTCACCACATACACTAACGATCTCTGCTACTTCCTTCTGAGCTTTGATTTTCTTTGTGATCTCTCTATTCGGGTTGAATATGACTATGACATATGACAGGTTGTATATCTCTCTATTCAGGTTGTATAAAATGAATAGTTGTTATTCTTCAGGGCAGTAGATAGGAACTAATTGCAGTGTGAATTGCGAGTGTGAACGCATGAAATTAATCAGCATGTCGGATTACAGATTTTTTAAATTATTTTTTTGTTTAGATTTAAGAATTCTGTTCACTTTGAGCAGTGATTAATCGGATCATGTGACCAGGATTCTCCTTCACATTCACACACAGATGATCCACCGCCAGACCTCCTCTGATTGGCTGACTACATGATTACACCAGAATTTATGTAATTAAGCTTAAAATCTGGTGAATATTTTAAAGGAGTGTAATTTACACATGTCATACTATGAAACATTTTTTCCTTAATGTTCCGCTTTAGCGAGTGAAGGTGTAATGATTTCTGCGGCGATGTATATCATTAAACTAAACTAAAGCACGTGCACAGAGTGATTTCCTCATGCACGTTACACACTGTAACCCACACCGTTTAACTTCCACGGATCAAAAATAAAGAGATTTTCAGTCTTGCCGTACACATTATTGTCCCTCTACTTCCCACCCCCACCTGGACGCTTACAGAGGAGCATTGTGGGCCGGCGTGTGTGTTTGCACACTTAGTCGCTGGGGGAATTTCCTGTCCTGTGAATAAATTGCGAGCCTCCTTCAAGTTTATGTGGCTTCTCTGACACCTCATTAGGGTTTTTTCAGCTGTGGATGGAAAGCAAAGGGGACAGGATAATGATAATGATGATGATGATGATGATGGTGTGTTTTGTCCAATTTCACATTCGCTGCGTTTATTATTTATATGCGGTTGAATCATATTACTGAGACAGTTTGACAAACTGTGGAGACATTTCAACCTGTCAGAATTCGCACAATACGTCACAGTCAGGAATTAAATCAGGAGATTTATAGAAGCTGAGGGAAGTTTTATACGTTTTGTAAGAAATATTGCAGTTCGTGCAGTGGTTGATACAGGAAGTGCGAGTGCTAAATAAAATAAAAAAATCTGTGCATGTAATAATGAGCGTCTACTCTTAATTAGCCGGAGAAACATGATTAACAGGACACAGTACATAAGAGTAAACAAGTTCTAATAAATAAACAGTAAAAGCATAAAAGCAGGGCAGGACCCGGAGCGAGGCAGCGTGCGTTAGAGCTTAACAATACAAAAAGTTATGGAAAATTGAATAATTGTTTAAATTGGATTTGAATAACGTCCAACAAAAGGTTCCAGCGTCCTGAGCCATCAAAGAGTCTCGAGTTCCTTCAGACCTCACCAGAAACAATGCAAAGACCAGAAAGAGCTGATGTTATAGTTCTACATCCTTAAAGAACCAAACCTAAAATCTAGAACCCTCTGGAAGTGTCTGTGTTTGGAGTCTAGTGTGTAGAGGTGCAATGGGAATAGAGCACGCTGGAGACTGAGTTCGGCACTGCATTATGTAGAACTTTAAAAAAAGGACATTTCTATTACAGTCTTAAAAACGGTTCTTTGGTTTGTCGTTCTGGGAAAACCCGTGATGGTTCTGTGTAGAACCCAGTAAGCTTTTTGAACCCTGTTTTTAGATGGGGTTCACAGTAGAAACTCAGGAATTCATTTTAGGAAGACATTTTTAATAGTTCCACGTAAGAGTTATGAATAAGCCGTTTATGTATCTAAGAACTCTGAACTATCCAAAGAGCCCTTGTAGATGCTTTTTATATGGACCGGGAATATTAAAAGTGTTAAAAAGTTCATTCAGCATGAAAGCAAATAAAATTTAGAACTCGAAATGGCACTTTGGTTTGTCCTTGCGAGGAAACCCTTGTACAACTTTCAACAAAGGTTCAAAGCAGAACTGAACCCAAAAACTCTTAACTGGTGAAAGAATCCTTGAAGAACCCTGAGAGTATAGCGGTGGAACTTTCCCCACAAATAATGTGGGGAAAGTCTCTTGTTATCCACTGAAGAACCCTCTGAAGAACCCTGAGGAGCTCAGCAGCTCCTCACTACACTGTGGATGGATCGTAATGTTGCCGAACGTGATGTTTGTGATGAGTCCCATATTTATAGAGTCCATGTTTTCACAGGGAGCGCGAGGAGCAGCTGATGGGTTACCGCAAGAGAGGCCCGAAACCAAAACACCTCCTCACCCAGGTGACACTCGACCTCTTCACCTGCAGCACACACACACACACACACACACACACACACACACACACACACACACACACACACACAGTTTCTCGTTGCCGAGTTTCTAGGTATCTGGTGTCCACGGCTTTGCAATGCAAATGTTTGGGGAAATTTCTTAGATAAATGAAGCAGCACGGCTGACTTTCTCTCCTCTCCATGAAAGAAGTATCAAAGAAGTTCCTGATATTCTAATTATACCACGCGCCATGTTATTTAGACCACAGCGTTGTTGGATTCTGGATTCTGATTGGTCAGAAGGTGTTGATTAATTTTCTGTAACAGCAGCTCTGACAGTAGCGCAGCTTTATATTCTTATTAATGCACTCATTTTTAATATGTTATGCTTTCGATAGTAACGGCTCATTAAAGTAAGGAGATGTTTATGTAAAGCTTATGGAAGGAGTCTCCAGTGTCAGAGGTAAAGCTGTAACTTTTTAAGATTTTTAGGACTTCAGGACAGACGAGGTTACGCGTTGTGATTTCTTGATAACGTGATAAGCTGCATATATTTTTTAGTTAATAAGCTGCGTCTAATTAACTTCAAGAGAGAGGTAAAAGAGATCCTGGTGAGGCAATCGTGAAATCTTTGAATACGTAAATTGCTGTGGTGTAAGAGGAATAAAACACTTAAGGATATGCTGTTACAGGAAAATAATCAACGTCAGGCTGGTAACAGTAACTCTGCTGCATCACACCGCACCTTCAGGCTTCTAAATGTTCTAAGAGTGTAGATTAATTTCTCATGTGTATTTTCCTTAGTAATAAGGTGTGTATGAAATATTGTCAGGTTGTGTAAAAGATCATAAGCAGTCAAGTGTAGTTTACACAAAACAGAGAGAGAGAGAGAGAGAGAGAGAGAGAGAGAGAAAGCTCATTGCGATGCTCACTTGACCATTTTATGGTGTTTTTTGTCCTTCGACACTTTTAGAAAGCTTTATTTAATTTCAGGTGCCATCTTTCGCCCGGAGATCCAGTGTTCTTTCTGACCTCCGTGATGCATCGCAGGACAACGGTATCCGTGTCAGTCCGATGCAGATGCAGCAGTACCATGTGAACAGCAGGAGGCAGCATCCTTACAAGGGCCTGGATGATGTCCTGATCAACGGGAAGAATGAAAAGGAGCAGTACTACCAGCTCAACAGCAACAAGCACCACCAGTACCAACCTGACCCCAAACTGTACCAGCAGGAACAGGCACAGGAACCGGATTCAGGGCGTTACAGCGACGTGAAGGCTGTCAGCATGGAGCTGGAGAAGGTTCTGGATGGAGGAAAAGGTGAAACAAAGCTCAGTAAGGAGGGCACCAGTCCTGGGAATGGAATAAACAGCAAGCTGAAAATTGTGAAGAACAAGAACAAAAATGGACGAATCGTCATCGTGATGAGTAAGTACATGGAGAACGGGAAACTGGCAGATGGAGGGGTGAAGCAGAATGAGCTGTCGGAGAGGGGAACCAATTACGCGAACGGCGCTGTGGAGAAAACCAACCATTTTGAAAATGGCTACCACAAGGACGACAGAAATGGACAAGTTCACCATGCTGAAGCTGAAAAATTCCAGAATGTTGAAATGATACAGCTGATGAAAAAACCCAGTCCAAATTCCTCTGAAAACTCCGTCCATAAGCGGCGTCATTCGGAACCTTCCAGCGACCAGCGAGACTCTACAAGCTTCCTGAGCTGTCGGAGCATTAGTGCACCAAACGCAAGCTCGAGTCAGGGTCAGAGCAACGGGACAGGCCTTAACGGGCACCCCAGCATGACTTCTGAATGCTCAGACTCGTGTCAGGACGAGCCGATGGATCTGAGCTTTACGGGTTCTCGAGGAGCGAGGAACACGATCACGGATTGTCCGACAAATGAACACACAAACCTGGCTGAAAAAGAGATGACGCCTTCTACACAGGAACCTGAACCTGCTTCAAACTTCACGCCTTTTCTCGGGAATATAATAATCACAGACGTCACAGCCAACTGCCTCACCGTGACGTTCAAGGAATACGTTCCTGTCTAGAAATAACAGACTTAAAGACCCAGCAAACTCAATATTGTCATTTTGTAAATTTGTGCGCATGTAAGTAAGCTTTTTTTGGTCAAAATGATGAAAACGCAAATTATTACGGGACATTTTTCACAGCAACAAAGTTGTTATATAAATAGTTATTATTTTTTACAAAAAAGTCATTTTGTCGAAGCTGCTTTGCTAATGTTTAGTGCCGATTCCCTCTCGTTCTTTCTCTCTCTCTCTCTCTGTCTTTAGCCAACCACTGACGATGACTAGGAGGCGGGGCTTAACACACTTAAGATTCTGCTCCAGCGTTAGCGAATAAACTGAAATGAATTTATTTTATTGCTGACTATTAGAGTCACCTGCTGCTATTAATAGTTAGTCATTCTTTATGTAATGTCTAATTAATAGGGGTGTAACGATATGTCATATCATTTTATTTGGTTCGATGGTCATGATTCTGTATGTCTGGGTATCGAACAATACATTCAACACTCATGCGTAAAAAGAAAAAACGTCACCTACTCTTTATAAAATACTTAAATCTTAATCAACCCCAAGTAGGAACGTCATCTTTATCTCGACTCAAGGGAGGCTTTTGGGGTTAAAAAAGCACACATTTTCCCTAATCACGCTGCTTTTCACGAGCTAATACGCTAGCATACTACTATACTAACCTACTAGCATACTGGCTGGCACTAATACTAGTGCATCTACACCAATATCATGTAAGCGAAACACACTGATTCAGTCCGGGTTTGGACAGCGATTTATCAGTTCATAGCTGCAGAAATGAGATTCGGTATAACATTCAAAAACACGTCTGTCCTACAGAGAGCTGCGTAACCTCAGACTCTTCCCCCCTTATGAGTCACTCCAACAGGGTTGCCAAATCTGTGGTTTTTACATTGAGGTGGAAATATGAAGTCAGTCAAGGCACACTGACAAAAATGACTGTTTTTTCACTTCCTGATCTTTTTGGGATGGTTTCAGGTGTTTGAGAGTGTAAACCCTGCAGAGATCTGGCAACCCTGCACATCAGCGAAAGCTTGACCAGAGAGCTAATGTTTAATTAGCCATGTTTAGCCATGTTTGTTCCATTCTAATGCACGCTGCTAAGAGCACGCTGAACACATCACACAAACACTCACTATTTTCTCTTATTGTTCCTTTATAATGTCGTTTTGTAATCAAATGGAAACCTAAGGCACGTTTTACATTTTTTGCTGTATAGAAAACCGTATTGAGAGCCACTGAATCGTGGTATTGAATTTGTAATTTGCGTATCGTTACACCCTTCGTAATTCCTCACCATGTGGAAATGAACCTGGATTGAACTCAGCGACTCTAAAACGCTCCAACACAAATTTGTTTGTCAAAAAAAAAAAAGATTAAACTATTTATCACAAGATTTTTTTGATGTTGCCAAGGACCTTACTTGTTCTATTATTCAGTTTTGCTTGTGTTAAATCTACCTACATTTTTTGTTATGTATTGTGATATAATGAGGATAACATATTAAGCATGATTAATGTATTTAAAGATAAAGAAATTATTCTAAATGGACGTTTTAACATGATAAAACGAGATTACATTTATCGTTAAATTAAATATCGCAGCATTGAATGATTCGTCTTCCGTAACCTCTTCAGGAGATGCTGGAACGTGTGAGATGCTAATAACTTTACAGTAGGTTGTAGTACTGAATTTTGGTCTGTGCCTAATTTGCATAAACTCCAATTGTGTTGTATTTAGTGATTCAGACAGGGGTTGATTTTTTTTCAGTCTTCTTGTTTCTGTTGCATTTTCATTTGTCTACTGTGTACTTCTTTTTTTTAACACTTACATATGTATATCTAAACCTTTGAAATGTTCCGTCTTGCCACCTGAATATCCTGTAAAGTTGCTTTTACACACCAGGTGTGTTCCAGACTACTGTCTCAGCATATTAAAAGCTTATTTTTGTGTGATAATTGATTTTCAGATGATGTGTTTGTTTGTTTGTCAGTCAGGGTGTGTGTGTGTGTGTGTGTGTGTGTGTGTGTGTGTGTGTGGAGAGAGATAATGGCACATTTTTTTCTCGTCATTCTGCAGATATCCTTGTTCACTTTGCCCTGTGTCTCTAGTGCACTCTGGTAAAGTGAACATGGGTGAGAATCTTATCAGCACTGCAGCTCTGTGAAACAGGAATGTGCTGCTCAGATTAAAACACAACACGACACTGCAATGCATTCTGGGTGTGGTGTGGTCAAATAAAGCACTTGCTATGCAACGTCCTGTGATGACTGTGTGAGAATTCATAATCCTCTGAAGAGAAACAATCAACCAATTAGCTAATTGAGCAATTATTCATAATTTTCACTGAAAAGTGTTTTCCCTTTTTCACATGACACATTTTCATTCTGTAGGTTCGAAGGCCCAAATGAGCCACTTCACTGCTGAACATATTATCAGAAACAAGTTACAGGTACAGTTCTGTTCCCCAAACAAGACTTACGCCTTTAGGTTCTGTCAGAAATCTCGTAATTATGAGGTGAGCTCACTTGAATGCCACCACAATGTCGTAAGTACAACTTCAAGTTCTGCATTTATGAAGCCTTGCGTGGAAATAAAACTAAACGCTGAATTTAACCAGAAACGTGTAATTCTGTAAATACATTTTCAGCTCATGCTTCATCTTTCTACTTTGCAGGGTCATTTGTTGCTTGTAGAATTGTAGGAAAAGTGTTCTGGCTCAAGTGGATCTCTAACAGCAGACCTTACTGCAGTCCCGTGTGTGTTTCTGCAAACACACTACATCAGTGCTTTGTGACAATGAAAACTCTTTATAAAGAAAATGAAACTGAATTGACCACACTACAGGGTGTCAAGCAGGACAGTGGATATACAGTATTCACAGAAAAAAAAAAACCAACTTAGAGTAACCTGTCTAAAAAGTATGCCCTTCTTTATATCATGTGACTGTGGTCAGAGTGAACCAATCACATTCAAGCTCTTGTTCAGGATTAATTATCATACACCTGTCTCAGCAAAGTGATTCTGATTAAGCCCAAATAAAGTTCAGCTGTTTCTCAACGATTTTCTTTACATCTTCTGTGGAAGCCGAATAGCTTATAAAGCATGTCTCAGTGTGGAAAGATAATGATCAGGAGAGGGCTACAAAAGAATTTCCAAAGCATTAGATGTACCACGGAACACCGAAGGCCATCATCTACAAGTACAAAATGGAGCGCCACAGTGACATCACCAGGAACAGGACGTACCTCCTGACAAAAACTGACAAAAGAGCAAGAAGAAAGCTTATCAGGGAGCCTGCCTGGAGTACAGCAACATTAAAGGAGCTGCAGGAACAACTAGCAAGTATGGATTACTCTCTGCATGACAGCCAATCTTTTGTATTCTTCACATGTCTAGGCTGTGGGGTAGGGTAGTTAGACAGATGCCCTTTCTCACCCTTTTAAATCTAAATCCCCCCCCCCAGCAAAAAACAAATATGGTTTGATCACAGCAAGGTAGAACTTTCTGGGCATAATTCTAAAAGAAATAAGACACAAACAAGACAACCTATCACCCTATGGTAATATAGGTACGGTAGTGGCAGCATCATGCTATGCGGCTGCTGACTCTCCTCAGCTATGATAAGATAAAGGGAATCGTGGGCAACACCGAATTCCAATCAATTTTGGCAAAAATTTTGGCCTGTTTGGCCTAATTTTGGCCTCCAGCTGAAGATTAAAGAGTAAAATTTCACCTTCCAGCACAATAACGACCCAAAGCACAAACACAAGGCAAGAAGAAGACCAATGTTCTGGTCAGAGCTCAGATCTAAATCCTATCAGAGACCTGTGAAATGACATGAAGACGGCTGTGCACAGGAGATTTAACAATTTAATAGATCATTTTATTAGTTGTTCACAAAGTTCACAAAGCTCCGCCCATAGAATTTTCGGTGGCCCATATAGAGTATGTAAAATAATTGAAAAGGAAGTGCATCCAAACAAACAGTCCAGGTCAGAAGTCAGTTTTTCCAAACTGGTTTTCTTGGTGAAATAATAAACTTTTGTTAAGGCCAGGGCTTAAGCCATGTTCGTTTGGTTTTTTTTTTAAGATCATTTATACATGCAGTATCTTCCAGCTTAGTAAGAATAAGTAATACGTAAGAATAAGTAAGAATAAAATTAAAAGACTATTGCACATTTTACTTTTGATATATATATATATATATATATATATATAAATATATTTGATATATTATATTATATATATATAATCAATAAAAATATGAAGTCAACAGGATTATCAAATCAATGCAGTCCATGTGTTTCATTCTATAAATTTTCATTCTGTAATGTATAAATGTATAAATGTATAAGGCCTAAATAAGCCACATGAACATTTGAATTTGTCCTGTGCTTTGTAATTTTCAAAACACTCATAAATGTGTCAAAAAAAAAAGTCCATCTGTGTACCAAACACCCCAGGGACATGTTTGTTCACCAAAACAACCTCAGTGTCTTTCTTTGTGAAATTATTTGTATGATTACAGATGATTCAGTTGATCGGTTGGTGTTATGTTGTTTTTTGAGCAAATTTAGTTAACCTTTTGCGCGGTTTTGCAGATTATAATCCACATTTTGTGGCATTTTCTTCCCCTGAAATGCATTTGAACATTTTCCAGACAAATTTCTACATGCTCTATTAATTTTGATTATTCTGTATGTGTGTTATTTTATTTATAGATTAACATCCTAGAGCTCAGTAATTATATTAGGGTGAAGTCAGGTATATTGGGCCACTTTTTGCCAATTTTTTTAAAGAGCCATGAACATGCTAATTCATGTAAATTAAAACCTCCAAAAGGTTTTTCTTAAGTCACTTCTTCTTTAATAATAATACTTTGTTCATTTTAATTTATTTTTTTATTTATTTTCCATTCTAGAGGTGTTAAAGTGTCAGATGCCTCCCCAGTCGGGCTGCGATCAGATAAAGTGAAAAGCTCAGATAAAATTTATTTTCATCAAAGAAAACAAGTATTCTTTATTTGGATTTCACCATTGTCTCTAATAATCTGTAATCAGTGACTGACGAGTGAAAGCACAGCCAGGTGAAATGATCCGGCATTTGATTGGCTGCTGACCCAAATTGTCAAAACCACACCCAGGTCATGATCAGTGGATTACAGAGCTGAAATGACAATTTGTGTGAAATTAGTGAAAAAGCCCACTGCTACACCACCCATGCTGGAATTATATTACATCTGTATAATCATGTAGAAACATTTTACTACTGTACAATAATAAAAATTAGTTTGCACCAAGTTGCGTAGATAAAAACTTCATGATTGATTTGACAGCCTGGTTTGAAACACCATTAACACCATTATAGCCGAGCAGATTTTACAGAGGAGATGAACATCTACAGAGTTCATTAAAGAGTGAACACCCACTGAAATAAGGGCTATAAACATCTCCACCTTCATCATTATCACAATTAACACACTAATAATTAAAGGGTTAGGAACCTTTGGTGTGCTTGGTATTACAATACTGGTTCTTCTAGGAACCATTTGCGTTCTGCAAGAACATTGCATCCCTGATCCTGGTGATTCTTTTTGGTGAAACACAACCAGAAACACCATTAAAAGAACTATAAAGCGTGCATGATAAAAAAAAATAATAAATGAATATTTTTTTTTTATTAATTTGTAACGCAATGTGAGATGTCACTTGGACTCTCTCGTTTGATTTTCATGAGGTGAAAAAACAAGAACCACAAACGCTTCGAGATGGTGTTAAATAAAAAAAACTCTTCCTCTTGCATGTTGGTTACTGGCATTAAAACAGGACGGAAGCCATTTTATATCGCACTCGAAACCGCAGAGCTCTTGCTATGAGTGTGTGTGTGTGTGTGTTTGTGTGTGTGTGTGCGTGCGTGCGTGTGTGCGTGTGTGTGAGTGTGAGAAAAGGAAATGGGCGATGAGCGCGAGCTTCAGTCACCCCTTTTTCTCACACTTCATCAGTGTCGGGTTTTGAGGTTTGAACACAACTCACTGTCTTACATTTCATATCATAAAAGCATAAAAGAATCAAGCGCACTTCACACATCACACATCCGACATGTTAAGATTTTAATGCATATTTAAATCACTTCATTAAACTCTGCGGCAGGTGTTCATTTAATTAACATAATTAGATCAATTAGTTTACCTGTGAGTTAATTAGTCAAGGTGACATGGGCTTTACACTAGGGGCTTTGATTTTTGTTGTTGTTGCTGTTGTTTGAATGCTAATTATTATGCCTTAAAATAATACTTGATTGCATGCATCTATATCAGTTAAATATAGTCACGTCTATGACTCCATCATGATCCCATTTCAAACTCAAACCTACACTCTCAGAGAAAGGCACTAAACTCTACCTTGACTTGTCACTTGTGGTTATCTCAAACTTTAGTGTGCATCTTTTTCGGGAAATGTGCTAAAAATACCTACCTTTAAAGTATAAATCTAACTGTGAACATGTTATGTAGCCTACCTTATAAATAGTTTTTGCAGCTACACTACACTCATTTTACCATATACATGATGCACACTGGGGGACAGTGAGGAAAGGAAAGAGTAACCTATCAGCTATAGGCCTATCATCACCATCATCATCATCATCATAGTTATTATTACGCATGTATTATTATTAATCCCGTTTTAGCTATGTTTGGGTGCACAGCATGCACAGTATGCGGCGTGTGAAACATGTTTGCGTTCTGTTCAGATGGATCATTTCCTCTTTAAGGAATTTTAAAAAATCAAGATCAAAATTCCCCTAAAAATAAGATGCATTGCGACTTTTGTTTACTCCAGAAAAAGAAGATACATGACATTGCTTTAAATAACCTCTCAGCCATAATTAACACTTACTATTAACACTTCCAGTTAACAAAAAAAAAAATCTTTTTCTTTTCCTCCACCTATAAACACCATGAGTGTTAATTTCAGCGCTGGAAATTTTGTAACAAAAAAAATTCCTTCACCCACTAATAAGGCTATGGGATATTAATAAAAAATGCATTATTTATTCTATACTTATATTATTATGGATGTAATTTTACCCCCAAATATAGACACCATCCTCATGATCACTCCTCTGACCCAGATATTTAACTTTAAACCCGAGTTATACTCGGTTTAAATATCTGGTATTAAACATAACCTAAAAGCTCGACTGAAGCACATCTACCCGTGAAAAGCCTAATTATAGCGCTCCTTCTGCGGTTCTGCTCGTTTCCGGAATTTGCTGTTGCTACGCGCGCACCTCTGCCCCCGGAAACACGCCATCCAATCAGCTTCTTCCAGCTCCGAGCGCGCGCTGGACCGTGGCGGCCAATCACAGAGCTCTGCTTCAGTATCACGTCACATGTCATTTTTTTAAGCAAACCAGACAGGACACTATATTTTACAACTAGTCTAATTAACCTAAGTATTTAAGATTTAATAATAATAATAATAATAATAATAATAATAATAATAATAATAATAGAATGTTTTTATTTAATGCATTAATATTTGCAAGTGGTGCTGAAGCTCTGCATTCATATTTAATTTTACTTTCATATATAACTGATTAATTAGTGCTCATTGTGAAGTTAAGTACAGTTTGTTTCATTTTCATAATTAAGTAACACATTATTTAACATGTAATTGCTTCATTTAATATTATATCTGCTTTATTTATTTAATATATTTATTAAAATTTATAATATATTTCTATTACTACTACTACTAATACTACTACTACACTAATAATAATAATAATAATAATAATAATAATAATAATAATAATAATAATAATAATAATAATAATAATAATAATATGTTATAATTAACATCTGATTTATTATTATACTTACATGGTCTAAATAATTATAAAGTGAGCATTACTGAGCATTTTCACCTTATAATTCTTTGTGTCCTTTAACATGACTGAGTTGTTGGTTATTAAATTAATTTGCATTTGATAGAATTGAAATATTTTCAGTGACATTATTTTTTGAACTGGCTTTGACACAGCAGAGTGTATCGATGTGTCTCTGTATCGATCTGAACATAGTCCATTTATTATCATGTACATAAAGCTAAACAATCGGTTTAAAGTCAGTTTAAAGTGCTAAGTGTCGTGTTATTGTCGTGAAATCTACTGGATGCAAAAGTTGAAAAGTGAGTCCTTTCTAAAAAATACTCGAATTAGTTTAGGAAACACAATTTATATATATAAAAATAGCTGTAATTATGTTAGAAGAAAAAATATTTAAAAACAGCATTAAGTAAAGTTACATTTTTTTACAATTACTTGCAGGCTATTAGTTACATTAGTTTTTACAGTTCCTTAAATATCACACGTTTGACTTGCATTCAACTATTTACTGGATATGAACATTAAAATGATCTTTTTAAAAAATAAATGTATATTTTAACGCTATCATTTGCATATGTATTGCTACTTATAACATTCTATATACGTAAATATAGAATATTGAATCTATTAGTGGGCCTAGTTATTATTTACCCAATCTATTAATGCCAATAATAATAATAATAATAATAATAAGAAGAAGAAGAAGAAGAAGAAGAAGAATGTGGATATTACAGTCTGCGATATTCAGACACTCCGAGAATAATAAAATCAAATCTAATAAAAATCTAAAAGCCGCTTTAAGCTGATAGATAGATAGATAGATAGATAGATAGATAGATAGATAGATAGATAGATAGATAGATAGATAGATAGATAGATAGATTGATTGATGTACTATTGCAGTAATAGTCTTTATTACTGCGTCGTTTCATTAAAATCAAATAAAAACTTGTTGCTGCGTCGGAGGAAATGTATGCATAAAATATATTTTAAAAATTCTTTCTTTGACCAAAGAGTGTGTTAGCTGAAATGGAATACAATAAAATCACACTTTAAAGCATTTCTTGGTCCACGGGTTTTGCTTTTCGGCTCCTTAAGCGCGCGCAGCATGCAGAGTAAAGCAAACATACCCTGAACTCTTACATTTGTAACCTAGAGTTCACTGTAAGGCATCACATAGGCTACTCTGTTAGTTTTAATCACAACTTTAGGCCTAAAATCAGTTTGATTTAATACCGTGTCAAGTACATTGAGCTAACAAAGTCTTCGTATTGAGTTCAGTTACAATAAGACGCTAATTAAATAATTAACAGGATAATCTCACTGCGTTTAAATGGCTTACAGTGGATCAGTAAATATCTCTTACAAGCATGTTGTTTTCTAATCGAGTAAGGCAATTAAAGCAGCCTGAGTTAGCCCAATTCTCATGATCTGTTTATCTAATCTACTGGAATAAAAAAAATGATCATGGAAAATAACAAGAACAATGATCATGGAAAAACACTGGCCCTATGTACATATATAGCTTCCATATTTAATAAAGATTATATTTCACGTATGCCAAGAAAGGTCCATTACCAAACCTAGCCATTTTCTAAACCATCTCTGGCTTCCTAAAGCATCTTCTCATGGATGATTCTCCAAACATTTTTGGTTTCTTTATGCACTTTTGGTGCATCAGCAAACTTAGTATTTACACCACATGGAAAATTATTTATGAGGGGAAATGATTCTTTTATTGAAACACTGAGAAGGGAAATGATTACAGGATTGTTCAGTGGGAGGTCTTACATGGAACCAGATATGGTTCTTGCATAGCAATGTTCTAAAATAACTATTCTAGCACCCATATTTTTAGTTATAGCACCTTCATTTTCAGGTGTAGGCTATAATGTGTATAGGTTGTGACTGTGTTCTGGCAAGAGTACAGTAGTAATAGGAAAAGAATTCTTTTGCTTCAATAATCATTAATGATAATTTAAGATGCCTTTATTATTAATCTCATGGCCCTCATGCTCTAGGAATAAAAATAAAGCCCAAATCTTCATTTTTTCCCTTCTTCCTCTCTTTCACTCTGGAACCTCTGGGCGCGTAGCAACAGCAGAACCAATGAATCCCCCGTAAAATGGTTCCGCCTGAACGTGATGACGTCTCTCTCTCTCTCTCTCTCTCTCGCTCTCTCTCTCTCTCCCTCTCTCTGCGCGCGCGTGTGTGTGTGTGTGTGTGTGTGAGAGAGAGAGAGAGAGCGTGCGTGCACTAGTCGACTATTATGGGCTGCCTGGAATTCTGAAAGCGTCACGACTAGAGCTGTTCGATTCCAGAGTCGACTCCGATTCTGATTCTACGTGTTGGGAATCAGTCGAGTCGTTTTCAAGAACCGATTCCCATTTCTACACTGTCGTTTTTTCTCTATTCCATAAGCATGTGAGTTTACAGAGAATGAGTTAACAAGTAATGTTTTGAATAGTTAATAGTTTGTAGTTTTCAGACAGTCTCTAATTCTGCACAGAGCTTTTACATATTCCCCTAGAACTAAGCTCCTTTTTGGCTAAGGCACCTTACTTCACATGTATAGCTGAAAATGAGCAATTTAAAAATTGGTTAGTAATGTACTTTGAAAGTTATTGGAGCAGCTACACTGGATTACACTGGATTTTGAAAACATCTCATGTTTTCAAGCCTCAGGTCAAAGTTTACCCAGATGAACTCTGCATTATATAAGCAATTTCATTTTCCCATGTTCCCATGTCCTTTTTTTGTCCAAGTGAATTGACTTATTTGCTAAACAAATTTCAGTTTTTGCTGTGTGGTGGTGCCACGTCATAGCTCCACTTCCTCTGGTTTCTGTCTGTGCAGAGTTTCTTATGTTCTCCCTGTGTTTGTGAGGGTTTCCTTCGGGTTCTCTTTTTTCCTCTCACCTCCCAAAAACATGCTGTTAGGAAGAATGGATGAAATAAATTGCCTCTAGGTGTGAATCAGTGTGCGAACTTATCCAGGGTCTACTGCAACCCTGACCAGGAAAATGCTAAAGAAAATGTGAGGCAAAAGCTAATAAATTTATTTATTTATTTTAGATTAAGATCTAAAAAAAAGATTAAGATTAAGATTTTTTTAAGATTAATTAGCATTAAATTAACAAATTCCTTTCTCTTGGCATGTAAGTGCTTTGGCCATTTTACCAGACAAAAGTTCTGTATGCATTCACTCAAGCACTCCTTTATGATGCTTTAATCTTTACAACATTGCCTTTTTGTAATTCATCCATTCCGCTTTCTGCCAATCCGGGGGGTTGCGCCAACAGGGTAGCCAATCCTGCGCCGCCCTGTTGGAAACATTTTTACATTTAAAATGTAAAATGTATCAACCTCCTATATTCTCTTCCTGATTCTACAGCTTCCTCTCACTGCAAGGATTGGTGACACTATGGCTCTGTTCACACTTGGATATAAAATGCATCTCGGGTGATCAGATCACAAGTGGACAGCTGAGACACATCACCGTTTACATCTGAGTTTTATCATGTGTCTCCAACATGTCCAGCTGATCACTTGTGTTCAGATTTTGTTACTGCCTATGTCACTATTGCTAGAAGGTCAAAGGACACAGTTATTACATAAGTTCTGCACTAGATATGTTCATCACAGCTTAGCTAAGAAAACAAACATATTTCAAGAACTAATACACAGGTGTATATTTTATATTTTTTTATTTACTATACATGTACAGGTATATGTCTTTTTTTCACGCATTGGTGCACTGTCACCAACCATGTCTTGGTGTGAGTGATTGGATCATGATGCATCTTGGAGGTCATTTACACTAGTATTTAGCTATGTCCAGTTGTGATCCAACTGCCCAAGATTCACTTTTAAACCAAGTGTAAACAGGGTCCAAATTGGCCCTAGGTCTCTGTATGTGTGTGTGTGTGTGTGCGTGTGTGTGTGTGTGTGTGTGTGTGTGTGTGTGATGAGTGTGTGAATGGTGCTCTGTGACATACTGGTGCATGGTGTCCCATCCAGGATAAATTTTAGTATTGAAACACAGGAACAATGCTAAAAGTGTTAGTAGTGTTAAAAATGTTTTCCTGAAAAAAAATTTTTTTTTGCTCAGTTTTGAGTGTACAGAGTAAAACAAGTTAGTAGAGTGGGAAAAAATTACAGAAACCTTTATGTGTCTTTTAAGAGAAGATTATCTGCAGAGGGTAAAATTTTCTTTAATTGGAGTAAATGTAACTCTGGGAAATTTACTATGCTACATTGTTTAGTGTTTAGTGTGTGTGTGTGTGTGTGTGTGTGTGCGTGCGTGCGTGCGCGCGTAATGTCCATCGTTCCCGCAAACACGGGCCGTATCAATGTGACCGTCTGAAACCGACTCCAAATCTTTGGAGTCAACTCTCGGTTATCAATGCCTAGGCTCGGAGAATCGACTCTTTATGGCATCGAATCGCCCAAGAGCGAGAGAGACAGCGAGAGACAGCGAGAGAGAGAGAGAGAGAGAGAGAGAGAGCAGGCGGACTCTCCTGGCGCGGCTAAAGCTAACGGGGGAAAAACATGGAGCTGTCTGCAGTCGGAGAGAGAGTCTTCGCCGCCGAATCCATCATCAAACGGCGGATCAGAAGAGTGCGTGTTACATTTTCGATTCAAATGTGGCGTTGTTTGAGAATGATTTCCTGAATGCATGCGTGTGTGAACGTGTTCTTGGCATTACAGCCTTCGCCAACACCAACACTGCCTCTGCTGCTGCTGCTGCTGCAGGCTCGGAGCTAACCACAAATAAATGTTTCTCTTTTCTTGCATGTGTGATGGCGCAGGGTCGGATGGAGTATCTGGTGAAATGGAAAGGTTGGTCACAGAAGTGAGTATTAAACTGCAGACATGGTGATTTCTGCTGGCTTTTTTTTTTAGATGATGTGGTTTAAGATGCCGACGATGGCTGGCTGTCAAACCAGAACCAGCTCGAGCGGCGCACATGCATGCAAACACACACACACACACACACACACACACACACACACACACACACACACACACACACACACATATGCTGCTGCAGGCTAATTAAAACAACACATCCCCATGTTCCTCACAGGTACAGCACCTGGGAACCGGAAGAAAACATTTTGGATTCTCGGCTTTTTGCTGCTTTTGAGGAAAGGTAAACTGAGACAGAAGTAATGCAATGCTGTGAAATAAAATGCACGGTCTGTTTGGTCATGTGGTTCCACTTCCTTGGTTCTCAAGTCGGTTCTATTGGCTGCTTTTTGTGTCCAGGGAGCGCGAAAGAGAACTGTTCGGGCCCAAGAAGAGAGGACCAAAACTCAAGACCTTCCTGATGAAGGTACAGGAACCAAGATGCCAGATGATCATTATTTGTCTGTAATACAGTAATGCAGCTTTATTATTATAAACAAAACATGAAGGCAAAAAAAATAAATAAAGGTGCAAGGTTGCTGTAGAGGAACCATTATTGGTTCCTGGAAAAAATCTCTTGGTGTCACCATGAAGTATAATTTCCCCATCATAAATATGTACATCACATGGATGGTTCTTCGTGGTGCAGTCCCAGAAATTACTACCTCTCCTTCACACATTGGTCACATTTTACACCTTTAGTGTGCAGATCGTACCTGGAATCCTTTACATATACACTAAAGGTACAAAAGTACTGTTTAGAAGCTTTTTTCTGAGAGAGAGGGAAATGCTCCTTCACGACAGCACCGAGATAAACATCAACTGATATTTACACCCAAGCTCAAAACTCAAAGCTTTATATGTGTGATTTTGATCCAAGATTTCTACAGAGGTTCTACCTGGAACCTTTTCTAAAATGCAGCCTACACTCTCAGAAATAAAAAATACTTTTGCTTTATCACTGGCATCATTTATTTTATTATGTACCTTATTATGAAATTAGGTATCTTAAGTTTAAGGTTTCCAGATAATGGAAATGGTACCATCCAGGAGGACAAGGAAAAGTACAGTTTGGTACCTTTATTTGCTAACTTTTTTGGTACCTTTTGAACTACCATTTTCTTTATGATATAATTATGTACTATTTCCACATCATAAGTGCTCGCATGATGATCCTTCATAATGAAAAATGATTCTCCATTATGCATGTTCAGAAAAAAAGGTAGATTCTTTAAAGGTTCTTTACCTAGAAAGCTGCATGTGGTGTTCCTTTAAAGCTTTTCTCTAAAGGAATTGACCATTTATGTATCTTAAAAGTGTATGTATGTGTGGATCTTAAAACCATTTTTAAATGTGACCATGAAAGATAGTAAAGGTGAAAGATTTTAAAGGAACAAAAGATAAGGGTACCACCCCAGAGAAAAGAGTGTGGTATCACTGTAGAAAATCTTGTCAAGAGTACAAAGCATATTTAAGATTTATGATATTTATATATCTTCTTGTTTTTAAATGTCTGTCCTTTTTGTAAATAAATAACCAGTAGCTGTCTCCTTGTAGGCTCAGGCCAAAGCCAAAGCGAGGTCCTATGAGTTCCGTGGTGAATCTTCACGCAGCATCCGCATTAACTACCCGAATCCCGAGCCTCTGGTGACTCCGAGGGCCAGGGAGGGGCTCCGCAGTGTTGTCCCAACAATCTTCCCTCCCAGCACAGTGAACCGGGGTGAAAGCGTCCGACCCATCCACCAGGAACCGACCCGAGATCATCGTCCCCTTCTGTCAGTGAGAGCCGAGTCAGACAGGATGGTTCACATTCCCAAAAAACGGGGTCGCAAGCCCAAACTGTTCAGAGAGGGCTACTCAAGTGTCCTACGCTCAGAAAAGGTCAAAATGGACGAGTCTATGTCAGGCATCCCGTCCAAAATGGCACGTCTCGAACTGGGCGAAGACGACGAGGACGCTCTGAGAGAGAGGTCTCAAAAGCGACAGAACCCTCTCCTCTTTCCTCGTCGGATGATGGAATGGACCAAAACAAGTCAGGACTGCAGGACCCGAGAGCACTCCACCAGTCATTTCCACCGCAAGTACCTTAAACACCTCAGACATCATGGAGCATTCAAACACCGAGACACGTTGGCCATTAAAAATCAACATCATCCTTATCATACTCATCACCATCACCACCATCATCATCATCATCACCAGCCTTCACTCATCGCCAAGATCCCCATGGCACGGATCCTCGGAGAACCAGAGGAGGAAGCAGAACCGGAGGAGGACGAGGACGCATGGAGACCCTGCTTCAGCAACGTGGAGAAGGTCACAATCACGGATGTGACGACAAACTTTTTAACCGTCACTATCAAGGAGAGCAACACAGACGAAGGCTTCTTTAAAGACAAGAGATGATCCGGTTCCTGCTAGTACACGCGGACCGATTATCACATACACACTTCTACAGTTATAACGCAATATTCCGCATGAGCAGTATCATTATCGTGGACACATCAAAATATTGTCTATTCAGAGAGCAGGATACGGAGTGGAGAATAAATAATAAATTCTCTTCCCAGACCGTGAACTTCTGAAGACAAACCTTGCTCCGGAATATTTTCATAATAATGTATTTGAAAATACTACTAATAATTGTAATAATATTGTGAACAGTGATAATGTCATTGCAAAACACATTTAAAATAAAGATGTCAGATTTCTTTTAGGGTGAAGTGATAGAAGAACCATTTTTGCTTCTTTGAGAACCTACCAGATGGTTCTCGATACATCATGTTGGTTCCACGATGAACTGAAGTATTCCCACCACAGTGTTCGCTCTGATGGTAGGAAATGGTTCATTAGTTCCTTTTGACAACAACACAAAAGGGTTTTTTCCTTTTTTAGGAAATCCAAAATGGTTCTTTTTCACTCTAGAATGGTCTGATAGCTTTGTTTTTAAAGCCTGTAGTCACAAGTGCTAAGTATTTGTTTCTGCTTCTTTCTCATCACCATGTGCTGTTTATGAAGATATCAAGATATGAACATTTTATTCCATTTGCTGTGTTAAACACTGAACCGTGATGGCGGACGTGATTGAGGAGACATTTGCATGCACTAGAAAAAGGTTCAGCCGTGAGCTGAACCTGTGTCCAGGATTATAGATGTGTGTGTATATGTTTGGCTCCCGGAGTCCTTTTCTTATAAAAAAAAAACAAAAGACTAAATTTTTTAAAATCACAAATCATATACTAAACTAAATATATATATAACACTATTAATGTGTGTGTTTGGTGTCTTGGAAATTTGTGAGCACTCTGTTTCTTATTTATTTTCTTACATTTCAGATTTGACTTTGATTTATTGAAGTCTGATTGAATTTAAAATTGATATTTTATTTATTAATGCTCAGTTCATCTGGGTATTTGTCTGCTAGAGTTTTCTAATTCACTGCTTCAGATTTAGAAGAAAATACTCAAACTCTTTGAAAAGTAAACACGCGCTTTCAACTCTCTCTGTGAACTCGCTCTCTGTGACGTTTCTGTGACGATCCTTTCTTTTTCATCATCACTTATTATTATTATTATTATTATTATTATTATTATTATTATTATTATTATTATTATTATTATTATTGGATCTCGACAAAGTAACACTCAATAACATCCATAAACGTCTTTAACAGGAAGAAAAATGTTATTTTGTGAAAAGTTCAGTGAATTATTTTTTGCGTAAATTAGAACCGTATTAGTAATCTTTGATGATTTATAATGATTTGTTTGCACTTGTATATCAGCCAGATAGAGAGAGAGAGAGAGAAGCTGGTTGAGACATATTACATCTTTATCTGAACTGATGCGCATTTTGCGTTAGTGCGTAAAATAACGTCTCATTTTCACGTCTACACAAATATGATCTAGTGTATAAGGTGTAAGGCGAATATTATTAGAACTGACTAAGTAGAATTTACTGCACTGTTTTTTTACGTGTAAGCAGGCCTGTTAAATCAAATGCGCATTTTTGTGGATCATTTTATTTATCTGAATAAGTTCGTGTGCGCAACATGCAGATGAAAGACCTGTTGCGTTATGCTAAGCTCATAATCCTTTTAAGTACTCAACAATTTCTGGGGCAAAAGAAAACTTTTA
>JAQQZR010000036.1:29088914-29104586 GCA_030068235.1 Notoglanidium macrostoma | reverse complement strand
GGAGAGAGAGGGAGGGAGAGGGAGAGAGAGAGAGAGGGAGAGAGAGGGGGAGAGAGAGAGAGAGATGGAGAGGGAGAGAGGGGAGGGAAGGTATATTATTAATTTTAACTTATTTATATACAAAATACCACATTATTCAGTTACATTATTTTTCTCAGCATTGCTATGTTATTATGGAATAAATGAATGTAAGATCTAAAGTAATTATAGGAAATAAAGTGTGTGTGTGTGTGTGTGTGTGTGTGTGTGTGTGTGTGTGTGTGTGTGTGTGTGTGTGTGTTCGTGTGGTGTGTAGCTCGGCTCTTGTACCCTCATCGGCTCATCAGGATAACCAGGTTTCTGTCTCTTACTGCGGAGAAGTTGCTTTGCGAAGCTTTCCTTCACCACAGGATTTGCTTCTATAGGAAATGAAAATGATTACACATCAGTAAACTGTGTTAAATGTAATCATTATTAACTAAGAATGGGATAATCACACGTTCTAAATGATCACTAACTCCACCTTGTGGTATTCATTCTAACCACTAGGTGGCAGTGTACAGTTAAACTGAACCAGTAATAATTCATTCAACTAACTCAATTTGTTCAATTAACTCAATTAACAAGAGTTGCAAGAAAGCACACCGCCACTTTATTTAAATGAACTCTGACACTACGATAAGTCCTGCCTCCTGTCCATGCACTAACAGCATGTCTGTTTCTAGCTATAAGCAAATGCTAGAAGCAATAAGCAAGCTACAAGCTCAGCTAGCATGTCACTTAGGGCCCACAAATGTTCAGAAACTGCCTGAATTAGCTGATTAGATGTTAAAATGTCCATAAAAGCCCAAAAAATGTTATTTAGTTAGCAAGTTATCATATCAAAGTTATAAAATGAGGAAAGAATTACTTTTTGTAAACAAGAAGCAATTTTTCAGTTTGGTTAATTAAGGTAAGCGAACATAAGCTTGATGTGTTTACTCTGGTTATGGTTAAAATAAACTAACCCTAGTCTATTCATGTTATTTATAACTGAATATAAATGAATGTAAATTTATTTCAGACCCCTCTCTCTCTCTCTCTCTCTCTCTCTCTCTCTCTCTCTCTCTGAACACAAAGTGCTCATTCATCCTGTCTCGTCCCCTGGGAGCCCCTCGTGACCCGCTGCTCGAACCTGGAGGCTCTGTACAGGCAAAACAGCCACGTAGCAAAGACTTCACACCTTCACATTACTCACACACACACACCATTTTCTGTCATATTCACAGATTTTAAAATGTATATATTTATTTGGAGATAGACCAGAGATAATAATTCCACTATGAGAATCCTCTCAGCGAGCTTCTAAACAAATTCTGGAGATCCGATTTGTCAGCATATCATATTATTATGATATTAAGGATAAAGATTAAACATGCATGCTAAGTTAATGAAGAGTCTTTACTTTATCGGAAAACAGGAATGAAATGTTATTGAAATGTTATTAATTTATTAATCTATTATTCATAAACTGATTTTCAGAAACATATGCTTGCTATTTGAATGATTTGTGTAAACACTACATATTTATTTAAGCACACATCAGAAAACTTGTTAAATTTTGTTCTGAGAGAAATTTTTAATGAAAGATTGCTTGCATCCTAATTATTGTCAGTACTGATGTCACCGGAGCTTTATTAAATATTTTTACTTATATGCAGTATAAAATCCCAAAGCTTTCAGGCAGTTATCGTTTAATGATCTCACAAATCCATATAATGGAAAAACTTGAACTTTTGCTGCTTGTTCTTAAAAGTCATAGTTTCAGATTTAACAGAAATGTGGACCAACTCTGACATTTATGAAATTAAAACACATTACAGTGTATCAAACATTAATATGTGTTTAATAAATTCACAGACCTGTGCAGAAGGTCAGTAAGACCAGGCAGAGGAGGAAAGCGAGCGCCTTCATGGTCAGCTCCTGTTTCACGGCTGCACACAAACTGATGGACTGGTTTTTTCTTTCTTTCTTTCTTTTTCTAGGGGAGGAAACCAGATGTGCAGCAACACCACATGTCCAAATGTTATGGCATGTACACCACGGCGATGTTGAATTCTGGATTCTGACTGGTCAGAAGTTGTTGATTGGTTTTCTATAACAGCAGCTTTTGCAGAAGAGCAGGTTTATGCTAATCTGCTCGTTCTAATGCATTATCGTTTCCATAGCAACAGCTCATTAGCAGGGTGGTGTAGCGCGGACGCTCTGCTGATAATAAACTGATTTAAAAAAAAGCTGTGATGAAGTTTTCTGTGAGGGGAATGTGCATGTGTCATGCATGGAAGGAGTCTCCAGTGGCAGCACTTTGTAACAGTCAGATCTAAAGGTGTAACTTTAAGGTTTCTGACGTCTTTCACATGGTTGTTTTGTCTTATTAACTTTAAGAGAGAGAGGGAAGTAAGAGAACAGGAACTAACCTGCTCACAACATGAATGCAGCTACAAATGGTTAAAAACTGCAATGTGTTGTTCTTTAATAAATAATAATTTGTTATTGTTGACGGATTGCTGCGGTTTAAGAGGAATAAAATGCCTGGCTACAACTTCAGGATGGGAGAAGCAACTCTGCTACACAGTCCTGTCTTTGATTATTTTCCCGTAACAACACCACACACAGGGTTTTATTACATATATTTTATATTGACAGCCTGTGCTATATGTACTTGAATTAGAAATGACAGCTTGCTTTATGCTTTTTGATGATCTGCTTTAATTCATCAGTTCCAGATGGATTAGAATGCATCTGTGGAAGTCAGGCATCATGTCATGTTGGTGATTAAAATTAAAATGATCACTGAATGTGCAATCATAAAACATCTAATATCAGATAGCTAATACGTGGCTAGCGTGGCTCCTTCCAATGAGCATTAGCTTATTTTTTCAAACAAGAACTAAATCATATGTTTGGTTTATTGAGTCTGAAAATAAGTCGAACATTTACATTTAACAGTCCAATCTCCAAACACGAGTATTTATGCTAATGAAGTAAAAATGCTTTTGCTAGCTGTGTTTACATTTAGCTAACATTAGGAAGTAGCATAACAGTCATCATCTTCTAATGGTAGTACCAGATAGATTTAGGAGTTTAATAATAAATACTAAATTTAAAATAAGCTAAATGCAGGAAGGAGGTTTCTTTTTTCACTCAGATATATTAGCAGCTATGAGTGATTAGCAGCCTAGCTAACAGGCTAGCAAGAAGATAGCTTCCAGGCAGATTTAAAGCTTAGTTAGAATTAGAAAGATACAGAAGTCAAACTGATTAAATTAAGCTGACTAGGTAAGAGAATAAACATGGTAATGCTAGCATAAGTTTCCAGACAACATTTGCTAATTAGTAGCTTGATTTATTACAGCATCTGTGTTTTTGGCAAGTAATTAATTTGAGTAATAACAAACTATTTCTTTTACGGTTTATTTATATTTGTATTAATATTTATAGTTATATTAAATCAAGCTTGCGTTTGTAATAGTGACGTCTTATTACAGTGTCCACTAGATGGCAGACGTGAGTCCCACTAACATCCCATATACATACAGTACGTGTGTTTACCAAATTAATGAATTTGAAATAAGCGTTATGTAATGGGCATCTGTGATTGAGCGAGGTAAGTAAACGGGGTGTGTGTGTGTGTGTGTGTGTGTGTGTGTGTATGAGACCAACACTGATCATTTCTTTATTCAAATCATGTTGTTCGGGTGAGGATTAGACCTTCACCGCTGGGCTGGATGCCTTCACACCTTCACATCTTGCAACACCTCTGTGACCTCCAACATATTATTATTATTATTATTATTAATATTATTAGTATTATTTGTAACAGTAGTAGTAGTAGTAAAGTTGAATGGATGGCATGTTTATGTTGGCAGCCATTTTAAAATCGAAGCCAGTTCCTCAACTGTTAAAAAAAAAACTGTTTCAACTCTTAAAATTATACGTATAACTATAATTAATTTCAGTGTTTCTTTTAATTTTATTGTACAAAACTGAAATGTGTGAAAAGTCTGGATAATAATAATAATTTTAAAAATATGATTATGTTGCGATTAGGAGTTAGAACATCCATGATGTGCAGTTAAACCAATTTGACTGGTTAGTTAGTTAGTTAGTTAGTTAGTTAGTTGTCACTGTGATGGTAAAATTGACAGAAACACTCACGGTAACAACAAAACATTTACTCATCGTGCTTTGTTAAAGTGTTTATTTGTTATAAAGGCCAGTGTAACAGTCAGCACGATATATCGCTTTAACTTGTGTAACACGGTACAGACCTAACATGTTGAGTAACACAATATAATCTTTACTCCTGTCTTCATGTGATACCGTTAAATTTGATATTAATTCATTTGCTTTTCTTTTTCACCTGTCCATGTACTGTGTTTGTTGTTATTGTAAATTATTTCTCCTTTAATATCTACATTTTTTTTAAAGTCTGCAGGGGACTTCTCGAAAATGACCCCCTGGCTCGTGCACTACTTAGGGAACGAGGTTCGATTTGAGACGCACTCACAAGGTGCGTCATTACTTCCGGTTCCGTGAATTGATGAGCAGGAAGCGAGCCCAGGCTCTCGCGGATGCTACGCCGTTATTATTATTATTATTATTATTACAGCTTTTTTTCCTCCCCTAGATATTAAAGGCCCTTGTACTGGGATGGTGCTTACTGAGGGCTGTGTTTGCTTGATGCTCGAGGCTCATGCTAATCTCTGAGGTCGGCTCTAACTGCAGTTTAAACGTCTCGTGCTGTTTTGGCGGCTCGGCAGAGAGATGCCTGGAGGTGAACTCAGGTTTTGTGCACGTGCACGCGACGGCATAAATGGTGTGACGTCAGTTTCCTTTGAAGCACGGCCGTGTCGGTTCCTCGCGCTCTGCAGGCGTGGTTGATCTGATCTGCTCAGCTGGTTTTTTTTTTTCTTTCTTTTCCCCAAAATGGATGTGGATGAGACCGAGGCGCGTGAGGGCGCGTGGCCGCCGTTGTTGCTGTGGACCGGTTTGGCCGTGCTGCTCCCGGTGCTGATCACGCTGTGGTGCAGTGTGCGGCGCTCGGAGCGCGCGGTGCGACTTAAAGACCTGTCGCGCGCGAGCCGGCACAGCTGGCGCTACACGGACCTGTTCAGTAAGCCTACATACTGCTGCGCGTGCGAGCTGCCCGTGCTGCACGGCGCCTTCTGCGACTGCTGCGGCGTGTGCGCGCACGAGACGTGTGCGCGAGCCGCCGAGCGCGCGCTGGCTTGCAAGGAGATCGCCGCGCCGGCGCACGCGGACGGGGGCTTCCGCCACCGCTGGGTGCGCGGGAACGTGCCGCTCGCGAGCTACTGCGCCGTGTGCAAGCAGCAGTGCGGCACGCAGCCCAAACTCTGCGACTACAGGTGAGTCAGCGCACAGGTACAGGATCAGCACGCGACATGGGAACGTGCAGAGCTGCAAATACACTGCGGTTTGACTACGCGTGCGTACGCGTTCACGTAAACGTCTGCGTACCTTAAGCGTATCTGCGCATAAAAAGTTGCATCCACTAGAGGGCAGTGTAGCGTTTAAACATCACTGATCAGCACTGAGACATCTTTCCTGATTACGTCTAAATATTTTGTGCTTCAGCAGTGAACATCATACAGATGTGCAGAATCAGAGAATTTCTAAAATGGAGTTGTTTCACTGTCAGAACTTCCGGTTTGTAGGGGGCGCTCGAGAAGCACACATTTTATTGACGTTTTTGCAAATATGACTGATTATATGTTAGGATTGAAAAGAAAGAATACTAATGGCTTTTCAGGTTTCTTACAGGGAAGGTGATTCTGCCCACAAACTGCTAGCAGTCTAGTGCTAACATTAGTATTCTTTCTGTTCAATTCTAACATATAATCGATACTGATTTGGTCTAGAAGCAGGTGTAAATGATTATTTTAGCCATGTAGCTCCTTTCTCGTCCATTCATTGAAGACCATCTCGCGAGCGCCCTCTAGGTGAAGTGCAGCCAGTTTTGTCACCATGACATTAACAGGAAGTTAACAGGCTCTCTGTAGACGGACTCTGGACACGCGCTACTAGATACTTCCTGCCATTGTTGTTACACATCATACTACAGTTCCCCCAACATTTATGGTGGTATGTTGTGGTAAAAACTTTTGTAAGGCAGTAGATAAATTGAGCAAATAAATAAAATAAAATAACACAATACGTCAGTCAACAAATAATGATCCCCAGCGGCTTCCTGTTCACTGCATATGTGCACTTCATAGTGTGTAAGAAATTCACAATGCTTAGTAAAGTGTTTTCCAAACTGTTTCAGGTTATTTTTTGTTTACGTGGCTAATATTTAGCATAATTTGTCATCACCTTAAACTTACAGCGAATTCCAAAATTCCTGTTGATTGTAAATGCTCCCTGCATACATAATGTATAACGTAGATGTTGAGTCACACAATTGTGTGAAGTGCCACATCAAAAAAGGACCTCAGTGTGTTTTGTCATGTGTTCACAATGTATGATGTTTTCATACATTCATACATGTTTTCACCTTCTTTAAATTAAGGTGAAAATATTGGCACCTTTTGTTGCATTTCAGTGTCTCATGAAGATGCATCAAGTTTCAGTCTTTTTCTTAGTTCATTTTCTCATATGAATAAAAACTAGAAACAAGTACGGATAGTTCTGGATTCAAATGGGTAACTGTACCATGCAGTGCTGCACTACAGGAACCGGTATATGCTAACATAGTGTGTGTATGTGCAGGTGTGTGTGGTGTCAGACGACGGTTCACGATGACTGCAAACCGGCTCTCGGCGATGACGAACGCTGCGATTTTGGCGAGTTCCACTCTGTCATCATTCCCCCCTCGTACCTGTTCCAGCTGAACAAATTGCGACGCAGGCACCCAGACGAGTACTGCAAGGTAAAGCCCCGCCCCCTGCGTATACATTTTATACAGTTTTCCGAAGGTTTTGTCGTATTCATGTGCCGTCAGAGGAAAATACTTTCCTCTAAAAAGTAGTTCCAATTCAGAGAGCTCCATGTTTTTAAAAATGTATGTGTTTATATAATGTGTGTGTGTGTGTGTGTGTGTGTGTGATTAGCTTGCAGCAGTGTGTGGAAGTGGGTGGAGCCCCCTGCTGGTGCTCGCTAACACACGCAGTGGAAACAACATGGGCGAAGAGCTGCTCGGAGAGTTCCGAACCCTACTCAACCCGGTGCAGGTATCTCAGTCTCCACAATGCGACACAAACAGCCCTGTTGAATTCTGTATTCTGATTGGTCAGAAGGTGTTGATTTAATTTTCTATAACAGCATCTATGATAATATTGAAGCTGCTGCAACTTGCAGGTTTATATTAATGCGCTTAAATCTTTCAGCTTATTTACATGGACTTTGTATTCACTCTGTGTGTGGTGTGGTGTGTGTGTGTGTGTGTGTGTGTGTGTGTGTGTGTGTGTGTGTGTGTGTGTGTGTGTGTGTGCGCTCGTGCTGTAGGTGTTCGACCTGTCCAATATCGCTCCTGCCAAAGCCCTGCAGCTGTGCACTCTGCTGCCCCCTGGCTGTGTGCATGTGCTGGTGTGTGGTGGAGACGGTACAGTGGGCTGGGTGCTGGACGCCATCGATGCCATGAAACAGAAGGTACACACACACACACACACACACACACACACACACACACACACACACACACACACAAAGCCTCATGCTGTCATAACAAAACTAATGTTCATTTCAGGTTCCTCAAAGTAATACAAAATCTACGTGTTGTAATCGTATCACACCCCAGTGTTTAAATTTGGTGCAGGTTTTCTCCCTGCGTGGAGTCCATGTGCTGCACTTGTATGAAATACCACTCTGCATTTTTAATGTTTGCTGCACAGGTCGTAGTTCTCACAGCAGTCATCGATTAAATATTTGAAGAACTGTTGTGTTTGGAATATCGATTAATTATTAATCTATTTTTCCATCCCAAACTGTGTAAAGTTGTGTTAAATGAGAGGAATGTTAAGATAGATATTGCTGAATCGGGAATAAGCTAAATCATTGGGGGGAAAATCATGTACGTGTAGAGATTACAAAATTAACACTTAAACTTAAAATGTAAATATTTTACATTGTGTTTTTTCCCCCACAGTTAATTATAACTAGTTGTGTGACTTCTTACAAGTGTAAAAAATTGTCTCCCTGCTCAGAGACGATGCGATACAGATAGCAGAAAGAGTGTTTAATGATCCTCTTGTTGTTCTTCTCTATGTCTCTCTATCTCTTTCTCCGGTCAGGGTCAGGATCAGTTCATCCCCCGTGTGACCATCCTCCCTCTCGGGACGGGGAACGACCTGTCGAACTCTCTGGGCTGGGGTTCAGGTTACGCCGGTGAGATTCCTATCGAGCAGGTGATCAGGAACGTTCTGGAGGCTGAAGTGGTGAAGATGGACAGGTCAGTCCGCACACTCGCAGAGACACCCAGTCTTTATACATGTCTAGGGTTTATATACACGACGGGAGAAGAAGTCGTCTGAGTGTAATGCATATGATGAGAGTTCACAGTGACCACACTGACATCTCGTTTAATTAAAAAATCAGCCCATGTTACATTCACACCTGTTTATAAAACAAGATCAAAAAGCGCCTTTAGTAAAGGTGGCATTTATTTTAACAACACGCAAACACACTGGGGAGCACTAGAGGGCGCTAGTCACTCGCCGCAAAGCAAAGTTGTAGCCTTTGCCTATTTTGTTTTGTTCATAGAAATTTTGAAAGCTGTATCGGGACATTTTCTGAATCACTGCTTTGTGATAAAAATACTAACATATTAAAACTCCATGTAGTAGCATATGCAATAAAAACATCAACAATCCTGAAACGCAGCCCTGTGGGACACCATGATTAAAGCTGCATTCAAATAACACTAAAAAACAAGAACTAAACTCCCTCAACTTGGAATTCCTACTCAAAAATGCAGGACCGTGTCAAACATGGCCACTCACGCTGGCAACGGTAACGGAATTATCACTTTATTACTATTGGTTAATTTATAGTAGTATGTGTTTCAACATAGACACACAGGATTATTTGGTTAAATTTTATTAACACTAACTGTACAGATTGCTATTTTGAGAAACTAATTACATCATAAACTAATGCTCAGTGATGTTAGCTGGCTAGCTAACAAAACACGCTTTCATGGAGGTGTCCATGTTTTTCCCTCACTATGATGAATATTACAGAAGATGAATGCAGAATAAACTTGGCATTCCACAAGGCTCCGATTTAAGACCGGTGCTGTTCAGGAAATTGTTAGTTTCTCGATCTGCCAGATGCCATTTTGAAAGCTGCTCTGATATCCAGAAGACTTCTTTCTCATCATGGATGTTGTGTTCTTTAACTGCATTCACACTTCAGGTGGAAAGTTCAAGTTGCTTCCAAAGGAACCTACTTCCGTAAGCCAAAGGTCAGCGCACGTTAGCATTACACGTTGTCCGCATTACGGAGTAGGATAACGTGGCCTTGGCTCATGTGGCTCGATGTCTCGACAGGTTTTGTCCATGAATAATTATTTCTCCGTGGGTCCAGACGCTCTGATGGCCCTGAACTTCCACGCGCACCGTGAAAAGACGCCGTCCTTCTTCTCCAGCCGCATCATCAACAAGGTCTGGGCTGCTGAATACGTCACAGAACCTAATACTGTTTATTCTCGTTGCACATTAAAATCCTGGTTATAGATGTGTGTGACGTCTCGTCTCGTCTCGTCTCACAGGCGGTGTATTTTCTCTACGGAACCAAAGACTGTCTGGTGCAGGAATGTAAAGACTTGGACAAAAGGATTGAGGTGAAGAGTTCAACATTCTCAATCACACGCAAATGTACTTCACGTTCACCGCACGTATGCGCCGCTACACCAGCGCCAACGTTCACGTACTCGCTTGTGCATCATATGTACATCCGAAGGATTAAATGTGGTGTCCACTAGATGGCGCATCAGAGCTTAAACATCCCCGTCTATCTGAGTTCGACACACATTGTTTGTTAGGTAATGTTCGTTAGCAAAAAATATTTTGTTAGCAAAAACAGTGTTTATTGTTAGTCGCAAGCTTCCCGCGCGTGCTCCGTGCGACCTCCTGTCACTTCCCTGCTAAACACTGGAGCGCGGCGGGTTTCTTGAATTATTTTAAGGATTTTAGAATAAGGACATCATTTCAAGGTTTTCTACAAATGTAGGTCAAGTTGAAGTATGCAACCTTACATTAGTAATAAATTAAAAATGTTAAATAAGCCCTTAATGTTTTAATATTTTTATCGCTGCTTCAGGTAACACTCCTGCGCTCGACTGATGAATGCAATGAAGCGCAGGGACCTGGTTTTGCTGCTTAGCTCATCTGTTTATTATTCAGTGTTTTTATGTGTCTGGCAACAGCTTCAGCTCTCTGACACGCGGGTCATTTATATAATGATATAATAATGACAACGGAATAATTACAGTCATTCTTTAAAATACAATGTTGTGATATTCTGACAAACAGTGACGGAAGAAAGACGCCGTGTGTTTCCGTCTCCATGGCTGTAACTGGTGCTATTTTTTTGATGAGGTCCTGTTGGAAGCTGGAATGACCTCGTGTGTGTGTGTGTGTGTGTGTGTGTGTGTGTGTGTGTGTGTGTGTGTGTGTGTGTGTGAGACAGTTAGAGCTGGACGGCGAGCAGGTGCCGTTGCCCAGTCTGGAAGGCATCATCGTGTGTAATATCGGGTACTGGGGTGGAGGCTGTCGGCTGTGGGAGGGGATGGGAGACGAGCCGTGTCCTCCAACACGGTCAGTCCGAAACAAACCTTCCAGAGCCTCAACGAGCCGCACCTTAGCGAACAATCCATTTTCCTGAGGTCGTTTCCTGAACTGTCGCATTCTGTCCGTTCTAGCGTCTCTTAAACTCGCTAATACTTTAGTCAGTGCAGTAACTTAGAAACAGTTAGCATAGAGTAGTAAACGTGCTGTAAACTGGCCGTGTAATAAACAGGCTCACCCTCCAATTAGCACTGTAGCACATGCTAACTCATAAACTAAATTGTCAACTTATGATAATGAAGTAGCAACACAGTAAACATGTTGATCCACCATCTAGCATGTTAGCTTACATACTGTCGCTATATATTGTAATCAAGCAATTAATCGATAAATTATAACCAAAGGTCAATTAATTGATTACCTCCAGATTTCTTTGTAGTATGTACCATAGTTATGTGTTTCATGTGCCATGTGTACTGATTTAGTCCTGTGTGTGTGTGTGTGTGTGTGTGTGTGTGTGTGTGTGTGTCCAGGCTGGATGATGGGATGCTGGAGGTAGTCGGCGTGTTTGGATCGTTTCATTGCGCTCAAATCCAGGTCAAACTCGCTAACCCTGTCCGACTGGGCCAGGCGCACACAGTGAGGGTGAGGAACGTGTGTGTGTGTGTGTGTGTATGTGTGTGAATCTACTTTACCAACATGCTGTATTATTGGTGTTAATCAGCAGTTTAATGATTACTAAGTGTTGTTTTTATTTTGTCATGTGATCAGCATGCCTTAGGGCTTGTTAACATGTTTATTATCGTGTGTGTGTGTGTGTGTGTGTGTGTGTGTGTTGATCCTGCAGCTGGTCCTGAAGAGCTCGCGCATGCCGATGCAGGTGGACGGAGAGCCGTGGGCTCAGGGCCCGTGCACCATCACCATCACACATAAAACTCAGGCGCTCATGCTGTACCACAGTGCCGAGCAGACCGACGATGACGACGATGAAGAGTCCAGCACCTCGGATGCTGAAGGGCCGTCAGTAAAGCGGGTTCACGCTCCAGAGAAGAGCCCAGAACCTCAGTGAGGCTTCGGCTGTGTCCCAAATGCAGCTGGGGTGGTCTGCTCTGCCTGCTTAATTAAAAGTTATACATTTTTTTTTGCTGAATGACATTCAAAAAGGTAATTCCAAACCGAGTGTAACATTTACAGACCTGCCGACCTTCATGAATTTTGCATAGCAGCTCTAACATATAACATATATGAGCTATCGCTTAAAAATACACTTGGAGTCTTTTGACCACATTCACCATCTGGAATGATTGACAGATTGAACTCTCCGACATTCACTGACCTTATTATAGCCCCGCCCCCTTTGAGCTCTCGTTCTGATTGGATTATCCCACTTGAAAGATGTGCTGACTCGTGCTTTGAGTTCATTAATGTGAACATTTATGAATGTGTGTGTGACTTGGCGAACATCAGGTAACTACATTTATTGGAGATAACATCAAACCATCAAAATGGTTTAAAAAGCCTGAAGATTTTGACAGAAAAGATTAAACCGACCCATAATGAAGCGAAAAGCTAACACTCCACTAATAATTTTTATGCTAATGCTAATTAGCAAGTGATTTAATCTGGTGATGTGCTCTAACCTGTTGCAGAAACTAGTGTGTGTGTGTGTGTGTGTTCAGGGTTTACATGCACACTTTCTTATTAATTATTATATGTAACGTATTTTACATAGTAAAGAGAAGGTGTGTGTGTGTAAACATTAGTGTTAGGATCACATCTACTATCTTACATAACAGGAGAGCTGGTAGTTACTGTACAATCGTGTGTACTGTATATACGCACACTTTCAATACACACAATTTCTACTTTACACAAGTGATTTGTGATTTACTGACATGCTAGTTTTTAGGTTAGCCTGTTTACTAAAATGCTAGTTTGTAGCTAACATGCTAGTTTTTTAAGTCCGCTTGTTTACTAACATGCTGGTTTTCAGCTTAGCATGTTTACTTAAATGCTAGTTTTTACAAACATGCTAGTTTTTAGGTTGGCCTGTTAACTAAGATGCTAGTTTGTGGCTTACAGGCTAGTTTTTAGGTTAGCCTGTTTACTAGCACGCTAGTGTTGTACTTGTGTAAAGTATAAAGTGGACTGCGCGTATATACAGGGTTTATGGTAATCGCCAAATGCTTTGGAGGAGAAAAGCTGCTGCTTGTCTGTTTACATGCACAACTTTAGGAAATAAGAAGAAAGTTAGACAGAGTGATTAATGAGAAAGTGTGCGTGTAAACATTTAGTGGTTCCCGTAAATCCCTGCGTATATGCACACTCCAGATTCTACCTGACACAAGTGACTATATCCCAATATTTTTATTATTTTTTTTAAATACGAGTTCTTTCCTTCAGGGTCAGCAGGTCTGCATTAACGCCACTCTTCCTGAAACACTGAACATCGTTATGATGTCACGCCGTATAAGCGATGATCACGCACTGATATTTGTCTTGTAAAAACTTGCTACAGGTGGATTTTCTTTATTCTTTTTTTTTTTGCAAGCTTTGCAAGCAGTTTTGTGCAATAAGAGCTTTACGCTTAGGGCCACAGGGCAGGCGGTTATTATATATTTATTATATATTTATATAAGTAGTCTTGTTTGTCACATGACCTTCATTCTGCATTGTCAACTGTCTTTGTTCATTTTATTTTTTTTATTTTTTTTATTTTTTTTTTGGTCCTGACTTTTTTTTTTTGTTTGTTTACACTCTGATGAATGTATGTGAATTTTTATACCACAATCAAAACTTAATATTTTAGAATCATTTACTACATTGTCCTCAAAGCACATTTAAAAAAAATTATTAATGACTATTATATTAATAATTAATAATGTCTGCCACGTGTCGGAGAATTCGCATGCCAGAAAAAGAAATTGACATTTCTGATAAGGACATGTGATGCTTCTTTAATACTGATATTATTTGATATTAATTATATTTTGCAGTTGCTATGGTAACAACAGTTGTGACTGATTATTGGCACATGTTTACCTGTAAAGCTGTGAAGTCACAGGACCAAAAAAATCCTCACCAATATTGTTGTTTTTGTGCTTCGTTTTATTTTATACACTGTCCTGATGCACTGTCATAACTGTGTTTTAGTTGCATTGTCCATTTAAACTGTAATTTACACTGTACTAGGGGTGTGTGTGTGTGTGCGAGCGCACGCGCTGAAGTTTTTATTATATTGTTCTAACCACTTGCAATATTTTCCTTAGAACTTGCTTGGTTTTATTTAAATGAAATATTAACTTATCAGTAATTCAAGCCAAATTTTCATTCACTGCCATACGACACACTTGTTTGTAGCTTGTGGGTGTGGCCTGTTCAGCCTTTTTTTTAATAATAAAAAAATAATATATATATATATATATATATATATATATATTATAATTAGAAATTCCACCGAAACAGTAATAACTATTCTATACATCTAAAGTTAATTAGTTAAACACCAATTAAGTAACACACTAATCAGTGTGAAAATTTCTTTGATTTATGTGTTATGTGCTCGGCTTTGTACTAGCTTCGCTTTCAGATTAGCAAAGCAAGCTCATTTTACTAGCTACATACACTCACCAGAGGCACCAGCGAGCTCTGAAGAAGCACCAGACCACATGAACCATAGGACCGGGCCCGAGGAACCTTTCATAGATTATTGGATTTTTTGCTGTACAGAATCATATCTAATCTGTGTACCCTTGTAACTGTTTTTATGCACCTCTACTTTACATTGTGCACATTTATATTTAATTTAACCATACTGTTTAGTGTGTGTGAGGCTGTACTGCTACTCTGGATTTTAGACCAAAAAGATCCTATTCTTTTCTTATTCAGATTTTTAGAACCTGACTAAGGGAGATGTTGTCAAAGTCTGATTAGTATATTCTACAGTTTGATATATATTTTTTCTAGTATTATCACTGAACCAGTTAGCCATTTGTGAGATTTAATCAGTGATTCTAAATTAGCATCATGTAGAAGATTTTGGGGTTTAGGTTTGATGCCATTTGCCAAAGTTGTTATTTATTTCACGATTTATTCAGATGTATCACTGGCTATAGTAACTGACAAACCCGAGAATTTGATACACCAGGTATATTTATTATAAATATGCTCATGTATTTATTACTGAGTCAAGAGAGCTGAAAAACATAAAGAATTCTTTCGGAATGTATATCTAGTCATCATCTTGCCGATATTTTATATTGCTGTTCTTGTTGCATTAAAAATCAACATGACATGAAGCTGCGGATGCTTTCAGAGATTTCATAAGAAAAGGGAAATGGGGGTTTGCACAAATGTTAATTTCTCTCGCAAATGTTGAGGAATTCTGAATGTGATTAAGAAAATGGAAAAGGAATGTCCGTGCAAACAGGATTAAAATCATTCCAACATTTAAGTATTATGACCGCTCAGGATGTGTTCATTCATTTGCCATAACAGCAACAGCTGCAAGTCATATTATTGAGCTTGTTTTAATAAGTTATTTTTTCTGTAGATAAAAAAAAGTCTAATCAGTAGTATGATGTTTTCTGTAAGGATGTTTAATTAACATTTATGGGTTAGGAGTTTAAAGCGGCAGCGCATTGTAACACTCAGAGGTAATACTCCGTAATGTGTGAAGTATTGGAAATGAGGGGCTCAGATCTCAGGTCTGGAGTATGATAGGGAGAAACTAAGCACACTCCTGTGTTAGTCTTGACCGTCTTAATGCACAGTGTGAATTTGGTGAAAATATGAAAATGTTCCTCTTTTGCCCAAAAAAACACAAAGCCTAACCCCTTAACTTTTTTAGGGGTGAAAAATTTGACCTTGTCAGATCCTCACCAAATTGGAGCTGTGCCTTAGAGAC
>JAQQZR010000036.1:29050701-29062997 GCA_030068235.1 Notoglanidium macrostoma | reverse complement strand
GACCTGTTGGTATTTCTGCAGTTCCGCTTGTTGCCTTTCTGTCTGCGCCTTGTTTTTGGCGTTCTTCATAGCGGTGACATCCGAGCGCAGGTCCGAGGTCACTTCCTGCATATAGAGCAGACGCTTCGCGAGACCTTCCACCTCAGACTGAAGCGCTGACACTGTGATCCACCACACACACACACACACACACACACACACACACAAAATAAGGTAACTGAGAAGAAATGTTTTTAACTTTAGCTTCATTAAACAAAAATGTTCTATACTTAATGTTTACATTTAATAAATATGAATAAATGTAGCTTGAATGAAACATTTTGCAACTTTAACTTTCTGCTTGAATAAAAGATTTATGTAGTCTTTAGGTAATAAAGACTACTTGTAGCTTATATTCAATTTCTGTGGAATGAAATATATTTTGAATTAAATGTAGGTAACTCTAACATGAAGTGAAATTTAAATAACATCAAATTTGACTTTAAAGTTTGGCATCACTGGCATTAGTCTGAAGCTGATGTTAATTTAGCGCCAGTTCATTTGCAGAGGCTCGAAATCAGTTCAAAGTTGCATATTCGTGTCAGCTTTAGGTGAAAGGAAATGCATTATGGTGATGTTTTGGTGCCGTATGTGCTGAATGTGTGTTCTCACTCTGTGAGCGTTGTTTGCTGGTCTGTTCCGCTGTGCTGCTGTACTGGTTTCTGATGTTCTCCAGCTGTTCCTGCGCTTGTCTCCGGTTGCTGATGGCTTTAGCGCTGCTCTCATGTCGAGCCTCCAGAAAAGCCTGCAGTCTGGCGAGTTCCTGCTGGATGCTGTAGAGCCTGACGCCGAGACCCTCACGCCTGGAGCTCTCTGCCCGCTCCTCCATCACCTGATGCAGAACCCACGGCTTTAACTACAGAAACGCGCCACACTGGTGCTCTGGCGGTTCTACTCTTCTTATAGGCCAGCATTTTACCATCGAATAAAATTATTTATTTAGTAAAGAACAACACATCAGACTTTTTATCTATTTATAGCTAATTCAAGCTAGCTCCAACTAAAACATCTTCTGACCAATCAGATTTTAGGAATTAAATAACTGTGGATGTTTACCATTTCAACATTTGAATTGAATGTTTATTTATTGTATTAGAACGATTATTATTTCTCCCAAGCACTTTAGACATTAAAAAAATGTTAGACAGCAGCTGTCATGTGACAGGGGAATGAATATGACTGAAAATACAGGATGAAAAGTTAAAAGTAATTTACAAACACGTAAAGAGTACATAATTGGGAAGATCTGAGCAGAACCTTCTCACGTAGCTTCATGTCCAGTCTCTCCAGCTGCTTGGTGATTTGGCGCTTCACAGCCGCCTGTAATCTCTCCATCAGAGGCTGTGGGAAAAGATCCACAGGATTACAAACCTTATCACATTTTATACTTTCTACTATATTGTAGGATCAGTGTTATAAACCGTGTGTACTGAATCAACATTTCAGCTACATTAGAGGTTAAATGAAATAAAATGTAAGTAAACTTCACACCCTTTCAGTGAAAATATTACAATAAGGTATAAATCATTTGCAGATTCAGATTCTGTAAAGTCACAGACATGCTCAGGATCCAACACGAGTAGTTCATCTTCATCATCTTCGTCTTCATCAACATCTTCCTCGTCACTGCTTGGTCTCGCTCTCGCTATCTCGTCTCCCTCGCTGTCTGTGGAATCCGCCTGGAGGAGAGGATTCAACACAGGAACAACGTTAATGTTTCAGCTGGACATAAAATAACAAAAAGTCCATCGTTTGCAGACAGTTATAACCAGAATGTATATCAATTGAGCATAATGTGTTTAAAATATGATACGGATAAACGAGAAACAGGAAGTGATGTGGTGTAAACAAGGTTTATTAACTGGTGTTAATGTGTAAGTGGAGCTGTGTTTACTGTAGAGTTGTAAGCCAGTGTGTGGTGGAGAGATGATAGTGGAGGTTCTGGTACACTTCCACTGTCCTGCTCTGTAAAACACACACAGAAAAACACACACACACACACACACACACACACACTTTGATACAGTGCTATAAGCGAGCATGAATGTATAGTGTGAAATAAGGCATGTATTGTACGTGATCCATTTTAGAAAAAGTCTGATCACTGACCACCTTCAGAAGAGAGTGACAGTTTGAGACTGAGAGAGTGACAAAGTGAGTGAATGAGAGTGTGAGAGAGTGGAAGAGTGACACAGGGACAGTGTGACAGAATGACAGTGTGAGAGAGTGTCAGGGTGACAGAGTGCCAGGGTAACTGTGACACTTTGACAGAGTGACAGAGTGATAGGGTGACATGGTGACTGTGACAGAGTGACAGTGAGAGAGAAACAGTGTCACAGTGTGACAGAATGACATAGTGACAGGTGACAGGGTGACAGTGTGTCAGTGTGAGGGTAACAGTGTGACAGAGTGACAGGGTGATAGAATGAGAGTGACAGGTGACAGAGTGACAGTGTCAGTGAGTGACAGTGTGGCAGAGTGACAGAGTGACAGGGTGACAGAATGAGAGTGACATTGTGACAGAGTGACATGGTGACTGAAATGATGATGGAGTGACAGGGTGACAGTGTGAGAGAGTAACAGGGTGACAGTGTGAGTGAGTGACACTGACAGTGTGACAGAGTGACAGGGTGATGGTGTAACAGTGTGAGAGAGTGTCAGGGTGACAGAATGACAGTGTGAGAGAGTGACAGGGTGACAGGCTAACATGCCCCCTAGGTGTAAGTTTCTGATATTTTTGGGCAGTGGAAGCTCAGTGGTTAAGACACTGGGTGAAGGTGAAGTAATGAATGTGAATGAGGCAATTATTTATTTCATAACCATCACAAAATAACTGTTAAATAGAAGAGAAATGTAAAGCAGACAAACTTAACACACACTGTCCAATTACACACTGTCCAATCAAATGCTGTGCAATTACACATTGTCCAGTTACACACTGTCTAATCACACACGGTCCAATCGTGCATTATCCAATTCTACGCAGTGTCCAATCAAACACTGTCCAGTTACCCACTCTCAACTCAGAGTACAAATTACACAGAAGGACAGATCACAGAAGTGTGTTGAGTTCTTTCATAATAATTTGAATTAAACGAAAGTGTGTGTGTGTGTGTGTGTGTGTGTGTGTGTGTGTGTGTAACATGAGTGGTCTCAGGTGGACGTGCAGACCTGAGCGTGTGTGTTTGATGACGCTGGCTGTGGTGTGTGGTGTGTGTGTGTGGTCTGAGATGGCAGCTCTAGACTCTGCATGCTCGCTCTCTGAATGCTCAGCAGAACGCGCCTGTAAGAAAAGAAAGCAGGAATCACTCAACACCTTCTGACCAATCAGGGTCTGTGTGTAAATGTAGAGTCTGAAGAAAACAGATTAATAAAAGTAAAACATTCTGATGGCGGGGCCTCCGAAGAAGTGGGCGTGGCATTCTAAATCCGCAGGTGCAGATCGCTTTGTCACAAAGGTAGAACAATTAACACTGAGGTTTTTTTTAAATATAAAAGTTGTTGGTCACCTGCTGATGCGCTCTGATGTCAGAAGGGACGTCTGCACCATCGCCTGGTTTCTCAGGTGCCTCTTCATCATGCGGAGACTCTCTCCGGTCTCCATCCTCCCCCTTTTCAGCTCTCTCCATCTTAACACTGAGGAAGAGATTTCACACGGGTTTATTTGAAGGTAAGGCACTATACTGATTCTCCACTTTGTTTTTAAAATCAAATTTGGCTTTAAGTATCATTGTCCTGAGCTTCTTATTCGTTTCTTTAACACTGAGGAATGCCATCTTCTTATCATTCGGACATTTTTTCAGGTCTTTTGACAGCCAGGGCTTATTGTCGGGAAATGCTTTAACTTGTTTGGTACTGATGGCAGATTCCTCACAGGATTGTGTATATGAGGTAATGCAGTCAGTAAGCTCATGGGGGTCTCTACATGAATTGAAAAATAGTTTCAAAGCAGTATCTCAGCTTATCCTTGGTCTGGTCGTCCCAGGTGTGAACTGTTATGGTGGATCTTTCCCTCTTTACTAACTGTCTGTACTTTGGCAATAGGTGGATTACATTATGATGTGATTTACCAATAGGTGCTCGGCACCTCGCCGTATAAGCATCTTCTATGTTACCATAACAAAGGTCGAATATGTTCGATGCCCGAGTTGGACAGTGTGTATGTTGCTGCAGAGTTGGGGGATATGTAGATCTGGCGCGTGTGTTAAAATCCGCTAATATAAACACTGGCTGCTCAGCTTAATCGGGCGCGCGCGTTATTGAAACAGTCTGATATGCGCTCAGCTGCTTGCTTGTTGGCTCCCGGTCTATACACTAACATGATAGTCAGGTGTCCAAACTTCCGGGGTAGATAAAACGGTCTGAATGTAACCATCAGGATCTCGTGGTCTCTCGCGCACACCTGCTCGAGCACAGCGGATGGCGCTGCACACTTTTTATCCACCAAAATGCAGAAGCCGCCACCAACTGATTTTTGCGATCTTACCTTGTGCCTGTTCCTAATTACGGAATATCCATCAATATCCACACTGCAGTCTTGTTTCAACCAGGTTTCAATCTAAACAAATAAGATTACTGCGTCCTCCTCATATTACCTCGTCTAAAGTATTACCTCGTCTAGTCTGTTGTTAAGTTGGTCAAGGTGATCACCGGTGAGGGATGGCGACTTCCCCGTCTCCTTATTCGATTCCGGACACCTCCTCTGGAACCGCGTTTCTTGATCACTCTTAGTAAATTCTTACCTTTGTAAATAAGAAATAAAAACCTTTTCCCAACAATAAAAGCTCTCGACTGAGGTTATAGTCCCTTCAAACGTTTAGTTGGGCTGTTGCTAAGCAACCGCACACTCCAGGATGTTTGAGCGTCTGTTTCTAAGAGACCAGGGATACTTCCGGGTTTCTTCAACCCCCCCCCCCCCTAAACTCTAAATAATAAACTACTGATAAATAAATAAATAAATAAACAAAAACGAACAGGTAATTTATTTCCCAAGCGACTTTTTAATCATTTTAAACTGCATCGGTTTTTTATTTAATTAAATTTTTTTCCCTCACGTCCTCCCGCGCGCTAGAGGGCGACAGTGAGTCGGTAAAGGAATGATACAGAAAGCGATGAGTGAAATGTGCGGAAACGCAAAATGGAGACCAGAAGAGAAATAGCGCTTTAATTCTACAAATCGGTATTTATCTTAAATCGCTTATATTATAGTCATGCTTTTAAAACAGCTGTTAGATTTAGACTTTGTAGTGTCATTGTTAAGATTTCCCCCTTAAACTCAATATCAAAGTCTTGCGATTTGCCTGTTATTTACGGTCCTCTTGTTTGTTTTTCCTAATGACGTCAACTACATTAGTTTTATTTATTTATTTATTTATTTATTTAAGGCCAAGCAGTCCTTTCTGTCACTTAAAATATCTATTTTCCATGCCTTGATATATATCCACGATGTTCAGCTTACCCCAGCCCTGTTTTACAGACATGTCCTACTTTTAATTGATCTCAGTTTTCTCCCTCATGTGTTCTTTCATGATTGTACTTTTGCCTATTTGGAGCAGACAGAGATGAAGGTGAAGATAAAGCAGTGGCACGGTGTGGCCTCATGGCTCTGGGTGGCCAATGATGAAAACTGTGGCATCTGCAGGGCTCCATTCAACGGCTGCTGCCCGGACTGTAGGCCAGCTCGCTCATTCACTTTGTTTATTAGGCATTGCAGTCTCACTCGCTTTGACCAGAATCCTATAAACACACTGCAGAGCGTTCAAATGGTGGCTGTATTTCACCTGTATGTGTGATGTGTGCACCTGTAGCTCATGTCCTGCTGTCTTCCTCCCCCTGGTCCCGTGTGCAGGTAAAGTCCCTGGAGACGATTGCCCGCTGGTCTGGGGTCAGTGCTCACATTGCTTCCACATGCACTGCATCCTGAAGTGGCTGAACTCGCAGCAGGTGCAGCAGCAGTGCCCCATGTGTCGCCAGGAGTGGAAGTTTAAAGAGTGAGGATCTCGCCGTCAGGCTCGTTTTACACTTTAATTCACGCTCACCGCGTGTAAACCTCGCTGTTTTCAAATGCCGCAGAACCTCGAAGTAACGCCTGTTCCTTTTTGTTTTCATTCAGGGGAGAGACGACATGAGGTGATGGAATAAAACTATTACAATGTCAAATCACGGCGTTGTTTTTGCTCTTATGTGCGCACACAGCCAATAAACAAATACTGTATACTGCTATCTAAATGTCTACACGCAAGTCATTTCATCAACAGATTTACTTTACAGATTAACATAATACAGCCGTGCTCCGTTACTAATGGAACCATTTTACTGTAGCACAACTTGCAAAGACAACGACGTCTCTTCACCGATAACGTTTGCTAAATTAGCTAGCTAGCGCAGCACGCCGTTTCCGTCCCTCATCATCATCCAGTGATGATTTGGTTAAAAGCTGTAGAGTTTATTCAGCAATAAAGATGTCTCATTTGACAACTACATTTACACCAAAGTGTGCGCATTACATTTTCTTCGGGCCAGATTTTCCTCGATGTGTCGAATATGCGAATTGGAAACGCCCCCCACACCAGCTATCCGCCACCAAGCTAGCTCACGCTAGTCACACGGCGGTTAGTATCAGAGTCGGTGACTTTTATGACCTCGGTTTCTCACAGACTTATTCACCAGCAGCAAAACGGACTCGGTTTACTTCGACGTTGCCGTGGCAACTTGTCATCGCTGACATTAGCGAGCATTTGAGTTCTGCAGATAAACATCATCGTTGTCCGTTAATAATTTGAGCATCAGATGCGATTGGTCCAAAGATGTGGAGAATTTTTATTTTGTGACATCACAAATATTGCTTGTGTAGCCCCGCCCCCAAGTGAGGTTTTTTAATACAAAGTGACAGAACCCGTGAGACTATTCTATTTCAAATTCGTAACAGATTCAAAGTGGGTTTTTTTCCTGCAAAAATCAAAACCAATGGAGTCTTTTTTTTAATATAATACAATACAGGTGTTTATTTGGGAAGAACATTAATGTCAGTAAATCCGATCTGGCTCCAGCTGGAGAGGCCCGATTGCTGTTTTAAGGTGCAACCATGATGCACTGATTTACTGTCTCCACCATTAAACTAAACAGGAAGTGTGTTACTAAGGTCGCGTTCAGCAAAATAAATAAGCTAAACATAATAACAGCAGATTTCTGTCATGTAACAATTAAATATAATAATATTTCAGTGCTGACGGACTGGACGATAAAACATCACCTCAAAGCCAGAAACAGAAGGATGGAGCGACTGACACTTCAGTGGAGGTTAAACGTCTGAGTCGGATCCGATCACGGGTAAGGAAGAGCCGACCCCGGGGCAGGAGGAATGTTTACTGTGCAGGAAATAAAGAGCAGGAAGTACAAAGTGCCACTAAAACTCACCTCAGAACATAACGTGTGTAAACTCCGGCCGCAGCCCATCGTGCACGGGGACAGGACACACCTCATATTTAAAGTCCATTTAAATCAAATAAAAGACAAACAGCTTAGTGAAGACGCACACGAGCCGTCACGCCGCCGACTTTAGGACTTTTTGGAGTCCTGCGCGTTCCTCCGTCGCACGTTGTTCAGATCCACCGGCGTGAAAGCTGCAGGACGCGGAACACAGACGGCTTCAGCGTGCAGAATTACAGACAGAGCACTGTAAATCATCAACTCCTGCGCTGAACCGCAGCGGACGGAGAACACATGGAGGAGACGCTTCAAAGCAGCAAGCCGTCTTTAGCCCTGTTCGGATGGAATTACTTTCACTTTCCTCTCCTCCTAGCTTTTTTTTTTTTTTTTCCCCTTCTTCTAATTTTTCATTCTTGTCTTCTGCTTTTCAACATTTTTAAATCTTTGTACTCTCTTTTTTTATATGTTATTATTTATTTCGTTTGATTTTCCCTTCCCTCCCCACGCATCTACTCTGATGTTCCCTCTCTCGCTTTTCCGTCCTTCATAACAACTATCATTTATATATCCAAAAGTCATTTGAGTGAGTTTCCCCTGTTTGGTTTTTATCTAGGAGCACGGATGTGCTGTTTTATAGACTTTGTGGTTGAATATAAAACATTATTGAATCGTGTATTTATTGGACAGTACCTACCGACTCCTTGTCTTTAGTTATTTCTAAAAAAAAAAATTAAAAAAAACCCCAATGACAAATGTAAACATCTTCTCTATGTGAATGGCTTTTAGTTTAAAAACCTTTTGAGTAAAAATGAAGATAAAGGAATATTATTTAAATCATAAAACAAATCGTGTAATTACAGCCATGATTATTGTTCTGCTAATCACCAATAATAATGAATTAAAAGATGCTTTTGTTTCAGTAACTGAGTTGTTTACTCTCAAACCACCTACATAACTAAAGTGGCTTGTGTGTGTGTGTGTGTGTGTGTGTGTGTGTGTGTGTGTGTGTGTGTGGACGTACAGCTCAGGCTGGGGTTCGGTGTTCTCTCCACGTACTTCTGAGGTCCCTTGTTGCTGTTTTCGGTTCCCTGGAAGGACTGCATCTCCCTCATCACACACTGCCAGGCTGCAAACACACACACACACACACACACACACACACACACGATACACTTTACACACTCAAGCCTTCTCTCCACACACAAAAACATATGTATATATTTCATGAAATTAACACATTACTGCCGAAACGTCTCGTATATGAAGAAGAGGTTCCTGACTGTAGTGGATGAAGCGGACGTTCTCCTCGTGCGCTGGCGTGAGGAACTCGTCAGTGTTGGACGGAGAACACACTCCGGACGCCTGCTTGTAGTTCTGCACCATGCTGAAACCTGCTGAACACAGAAACAGGGAGATTATTCCATCTCAGGTTACATGTTAAATAATTACACAGGTATGCACGTGTACGCCGGAGGTTCCTTTACTGTTGTTTAGAGAAAACACGTTCCAGATATTAAATTATTATCTCGGGATTTTTCCTCCACTTTTTTTTTAATCCTAAAGCATTTTTTTTTTTTTTTGCTGAATTAACATTGTTACAAATGAGCAGAATGAATATTTAAATCTGCACAGCTGCAGAGTTAGCTACAGTTAGTTAAGTTAATAAATTTAAGTAAGCTGAGCTACAATCATGTATTATTGTAACATGTAATGTTGACGACAACGTTTCCTGTTCTATCGTTATTATTTTATTAGAAGTTTTTTATCCCATCCGCATTTCGACAAATCCCGCCTCCTTGCGCAAAATATCTGCCTGCTGTGCCAGGATTGGTTAGTTGTACCTTTACCGCGCGCGGACCTCAACTCTAAGCCAATCAAAGGATAGACAAGAACCGGAACTTTTCTAAATATGGGTGTGGAAGAAAAATCAGGATTACAAAATTGCTAACGAGTTAGCAAATGTAGCAGATGTTATGTCAGCGAACCACTAAAACGAGAAGGTTCTAAAAGCGTCAAAAACACGAATTCTGGGTGATATGTTATTGGTGTACCTACCGGGTGTGAATTCTGAACAAACAAATAAAAAACAATCTGCGAAGTTTTAATAAAATGCAACGCTTAAAAATCTGCCAAGCGAAGTCCGGTGTATTAGCAAAACAACGACCGGATTCCAAGATGGCGACGTTTAGGCCGTGTAGTTCACTAGATAGATTGAACAAAGGTATTGTTTAGGACCCTACGTAGTGTACTTAGGTAGTGAATATGATTCTATTTTGGATTTAACCGATGCAGCTAAAAAGGGGGTGTGGCAAAGACGGCTTCCATTACGTTGTCATGTTTACGTGCTCTGGATGTCGTTATTTATTTAAACACTGAAGGAAAGGAAGCAATGATTTAGTTTAATAGTAAAAATGTTTTAATTGAAAAATCAGGTATAAAATATAAAACAGCATTTGCGTCGTGCAAAGTAGGAATAAAATTAAGGATTGTACAACAATAATAATAATGATAATAATACAGATCACACAAGAGTAAGAAAGAAAATGTACCTCTATTTTACAATTTATCAACTCCCCCTAAAAAAAAAAAAAAAAAAAGAATATATAAAAATACACAGCAAGACAACATAGAGGAAAATTATTACAAAGAACCCAGTTTTTTTTTTTTGCGCTGGCCCGCTGTGAGTGCTGAGGGGACGCAAAGTTTTGCACTGAGCAGTAATTTATAAGTCAGGATAAAACACATCTTTTTATCTTTCATCTTAGTCTCTCATCCTCTGCATTTCTGCAAATAAATCAGTCACTACCCCTTTTGAGGTTCCACATCTCTGTTCCACTGCTTCTTCTGCTGTTCTCCTACACGCTCAGGTCTGCACTGACGTCAGTAAGGTCGAATTCACCAGAAGAGCTACTTGTAGCAGCAGTTCTGCTCTGGGTCTTACTCCATCATCATCAGACGGAGGAGAAGCTCGAGTTGATTCAATGCGCCAGACGTGCTGATTGTTCAGTCTCCTCCAACGCCAAAGATTTCCACCAGCTCTTTGCAGTCAGGGTCGATGAGGTCAGCGGGTTTTTCTCCATAATCGTTCTCAGCCTCTGGGTCGGCACCGAGAGAGAGCAGGTACCTAAACACCACACAATTACAAGATATAAAATAGGAATTTATAGAAAATATGTACAATTTTGAAACAGAATTGTAATTAAAGGTATGGACGCTCACTTGGCGATGTGGGGGAATCCGTCGCTGCAGGCCATGTGGAGCGGCGTCCAGCCGTCCTCGTCTCTCTGCATGATATCAGCGCCGTATTTCACCAGCAGCTTCACACACTCCAGGTTCCCCGAGAGCACGGCCTCATGGACGGCTGCCATGCCTGATGATGACCAGAGCAATCACAGGATAAACATCCGACTCGGACAAAGTCCGTTAGCACAGTGATTAAGAGTTAACTTTGGGGATTATGGCATTAGAGGCAGAGCTTGTTGCATCTGATAAACGGGCTCATTGCATGGTGATGGATACTTATGAAGGTTGCAGAAGTTCACTTGCTCCACAGTTATATGGAGCACAATTATATGGGCTTTGTTGTGAATTCGGAATAACCTTTACATCTTGCATCTACATAAATGAACATCAAAAACCGTTATGAAATGTCTTACCAGAAGGATATATAGTGTCCAGCGTCACCCTCTTGGCCCGAATAAAGCGTCCAATCCTCTCCAGCTCTCCATGACGGACATAATCCAGAAAGACCACATCATTGGGGAAGTGGACACTGCGGAGTGGTTTTATAGACTTGCGGGTAGAAAAGCAGGCCATCGGACCCCCGGGTTTGGTGTTGCACCCTTCATAGGTCACGCTCTGGCTTACTGGGCACTGGTAGTACTTCATCATCTTCTTGAGGGAAGTTTGCTGTACAAGTCGTCCTCAAAATCCCGTTTGGATTAGGCTTCGGATTGTCTTGTTGCCTGGTTCTGCGGAGCTTCAAGACCTCTCGCTTTGTGGTGTCTCGGCAGTTAGTTAGCACTCTTTATATCCTCTCCCACACTATTTTTGGGGCCATCACCTCACAGCTCGAGTGACTAAATTGGAAGCCGAGTGGCTTTTTGACCCTCCTGATTGATGGGAACTGAAACTTCAGCTTGTTTTCTCCAAGATTCTTTCTCTCTTTCTCTCTCTCTCTCTCTCTCTCTCTCTCTCTCTCTCTCTCTCTCACTCTCTCACACACGCACACAACTGACAGTTCATAGCTTGCGGTCACGTACTCCACAAACCACCAGTAAACCTCTAGTAAACAGCTGTAAAGATGGTTTATAGATAAAGCACGTTGAACAAGCTGGCAGACATGATTATAGATTTGGAAATAGCCTCGATGGTCAACAAGAAAATATCCATTTGCCATCACGGAGTTTATTTTGAGGTTAAAATGACAGTGCAGCCCACATTTAGTTTTTTGGATCATTTGAATGAGTCATCATTCATCATTGATATAGTTCTATAATTACTAGATGTTAGGTTGCAGGTTCATATATGGAGAAGGTTCCCAATTACACAAATTATATACAGTCTCAGGGAAGGCGTGGCCTCCATCAGTCTTATTGATGGAGGCATTATCACCACGTGTCAGTCCTAGTGATGGAGGCGTGGCCACTGCGTGTCAGTCCTAGTGATGGAGGCGTGGCCACTGCGTGTCAGTCCTAGTGATGGAGGCGTGGCCACTGCGTGTCAGTCCTAGTGATGGAGGCGTGGCCACTGCGTGTCAGTCCTAGTGATGGAGGCGTGGCCACTGCGTGTCAGTCCTAGTGATGGAGGCGTGGCCACTGCGTGTCAGT
>JAQQZR010000036.1:29023511-29045833 GCA_030068235.1 Notoglanidium macrostoma | reverse complement strand
ATTTTCCCTCAGTATAGGCCTAAACGTTTGTACATAACACGCAATTTAAAAATGGTGACTCCCAAAGTCTCAGCCTTGTTTTTTTTTTTTTTTTTTTTTTTTTGACCCCCCCCCCCCCCCCCCCCAATAGCAACACAACTCGGAGTGTTATTCTTCTTATATCGCATTATTGCCAACAACTACATGTTTTTAAACTTAAAGACTGACACAACATGCATTTTAACCATTTCTGGTTACAATTAATATGGTGAAACTTCCATCAAACAAATTAGTTCCTATTTTCACTTGGCCATGCATCATAGCATCTACAAACAGTCATTCCTTCACCGGTCTTTTTTTAATAAGATTTTATTTGCAACATATGTTGCAGAGAAACCTGGAAGCGCAAAGCTCTCCATCCTGAAGACATTCCCTTGTCTGAAAACTTAACCTTTACATCGGATTGTTATAAACCACTGACACTAGAGACTCCTTTCATAAGTACTAAATAATCATCTCTGCACAGAAATGGTGCTTAATATGATGATTGTTAATCACCAGATTAACAATTGCACATTTCTGTGGCGTTTGCCATAAAAGCGCTCGTATAAGTTGAAACAATAACCTATTAGAATTAGTACATGAATAAAAAGCTGTGCTTTATATTGTGCTGCTGTTATAAAAAATGAATCAAGACTTTCTGAAATGACAGATTCAAGAATTCAACAGCGCCGTGCTATAATTCAATGTAATGCATCTCGGTTAAACCGAAGTCATGAATAATAACCAAATTATTCTATATACTTTATAATACGGTGTAATATTTTTGGTGTAATACTGCAGTCACGTAGCATTTAGTGTTTTGTTTTTACAAAAGATTAAAGCCTTAATTTGCATGTGCAAGTTGCAATGTTGTATAAATCTTGACCTCCATCTCCAGAATGGAGCAGTGTCCGTGCCACTAAGGTGAAGTGTACAGCCAGGTCTGCTTACCACAGTAGCCATATAGGAGTAGCAAAAACCAAGTTTCAAAATGTTACATTTATAATGGGTAATTTATGGTACAAGGACATTTCAAGATTATATGTGTAGCTCACTTTGTATTCACCTTTGTGAGTTACCTTTTTAATTGCACTTGTATTGGTGTCTGTGATGATTGCGTCCTAATTAATACTGCATTAGCATTTTGCGTTTGTGCAGTGCAACGTTTTGAGCGCATTTTGTCTTATTGCAGCATGACTACTGTAGAGATTGTGTAGGACAGGTTGTTTAGTGTGCGGCTCTACTGCCGCTCAGTTCTGAGAAACATGAAGCTATCTAGTGAAAGATTACGCAATCTGACGCCGTGACCTCAAACAGAAAGTCTCGGACTTCTATTTACTCCACTGTCCGCTTAAGACCAGGGGGCAGCTCCATGCCGTGTGTGTGTGTGTGTGTGTGTGTGTGCACGTGCGTGCGTGCGTGTGTGTGCGCGCGCACGCAGGCAAGATTGGATAGTAGTATGACCCTGAGCAATGTCTATAGAAATCAATAAGCGCATCGTGAATAGTAACAGGAGCCTGTATTAGGCTGAGTAATAGGATGAAGGGCAGGAACGGCAGGTGAGATGGTGGTTGCATTGTTCTCCCTGCTGCCTCTCTGGCTGGGACGACACCCTATCTCCTTCCCTCAGTCCACACTAGCTCATGCAATCCAATTCCAATGGATTTTTAGGGAACGCTAATGGGAAGGGTTAGTCTTTGAAGGCCCCCTTGTCTTTCAGCAAAGCAGAGTTTATAAACACAATTTTGGAGAGAATTCTGAATAGCATTCAGGACCACTTCGTAATGGCACCATGTCGGTCAAGGAATAGAACCTCTTGGCCGTCCTTACGTCCGTACCCCTCCCAGTTTCTATCAATGATGATCTCATTTGTGTTGGGGGAGCAAAATTCCCGTAATGCTTGATGTACAATGAGCCAGTGGAAACCCCTTCGTTCTCCTGGCCTTGGAGCCTGCAGAGATGAGCAGGAGGTCACAGCAGCCGAGGGAGCCCGGACTCTCGCAGGCTTTAAAGGTCATTCTTTATAATTGGATTTCAAATCACATAATGGTTTTGATGTTTGGATATTAATTGGAAGAGCTTAATGCTGTCTTTTCCTTCCGCGTCACCTGCAGTACTGGTGTGATAGTCTTTATACACATAGGGCACAAGGTCAAGAGTCTCCTTTTAAAGTAGGTTTCTTGTTTCCCAAGAGAGGTCAGAGGTGAAAATGTCCTTTCATATGTGCTGTATCCTGCCATCCTACATCTGTATTGACTTTCTCAATTTCTTCCCCTTCTGCAGTTACACAGTATCCCCTGGCTCTGCTTTGTTCTCCCACCGTGGGGTAGCCAGGAATTCATTACAGGAGGAGATGAGGAAATGTACTAAATAAAATCACTTTGTGATCTGTTCAGTTAAATTGATCAGAGCGACATGTTCATGCATTTTGGCTGGATGCCAGACAGTAGTGGGAACGGTGATGAGAGAATTTTTTTTATTTATTTAATTATTTTAAGGCACAGTCTACTGTCAACCAGTCTTTCCAAATTAATAATGTTGCCATATAATATCTTCATAAAAGTCTTAGTGAAAATCATTAAAATAAGAAGCTAGTATGGTAGAAATGGTATTCTGCTTCATAAAAGCAGATCTGTCCTTCTTTTTCTCCTCATACCACAAACCTCCAGTGCTTCATAGGCTGTCGCTTTTATATCTTTATGCTCACAGTGTAGCTAGCTGGCTTTCAAAAAGTAATGGGGAAAAATGCAAGATCCTGATTGGTTAATGCTGCTCACCATAGCAGCTCGTAGCCATTAAAAAAAAAAAAAAGTGTTTGAGCAAACTACATTGGATTATAGTAATGACTTCATTGCCCTTTTATACATATTATTTAGCAATTACTGTGCCAAACAATGTTATTTGACAGGTAAATAATCAGTTGTGTGCATTATGTTAACCACTCACGAATAAGCATTCAGAACCATCATAAAATATTTATGAAAATATTACACACACCATGTCCAGTTGTAACCGTATTAATAAATCATGGGGTACAAAGCACTTCTCTTTCGACCATTTATCTTTTGTCCATTTGTAAGTCGCTACAGGTTTGTAGGCATGGGTTAGGACTATTGACACAACAGCTCAGTGAACCTCAACATGCTTGAAGACACTTAATGACATTTGAACACTAACTGAGAGTAGAGTTTATTTTATCTGGCGCGGGCTCCGAACTAGAACAAAAACGCTACCTGGTGTGATTACTGTGAGTGAAAAATGTAATGATTCAAAGTAATTGTTCTTAACAGGACATTTCTTCGCTATGCCTGTTGCGGGTTGGCTATGACACATCATTCATTTTTGTACTTAACAGTTTGTACCTGGCTATAATTTTAGTTTCATGCAAACTTTCAAATCCTTATACCATCAAGTCTTTTTTTTTTTTTTTTTTTTTTTTTTATAGCCGTGCAAGATGTGTACTTTCTCAAGAACAAGACCGCACATGTTTGATGTACAGCAGGAGATACAACTGGGCCTCCTTGTAAAGTAGTGCTTGGACCCCTGGAATCGCTCCTGATGGCGATAACTGTCTATTTATTACCTTTATTTTAAATCTACATTCAGCGTATTACCATATCTGGTATTAAAGTCACTCTAATACAGTATGGTAAGATTTTTGGAACTTCCTCTCAACAAATACTGGATATAAAGAGCATGTTTAAAGCACTAGACCCATGTAGTGTCAACATTCAATCTGAAAACACTAGATTACATTTTTAACAAGGCACTATATAAATCCGTGAACGTGTAAGCCTCACCTTGCGATCATCTCCTGCTGGGAAGAACTTGAGCGTGGGGAAGCTGTGGACTTTGACAGCTTCAATCTCGTTGGCTGTGGAGTCCATCTTAGCCACCACGATGTCTGCGTGGTCCTTGTATTTCTCTCCCAGCTGATCCCAGATCGGAGCCAGCTGTTTGCAGTGACCGCACCAAGGAGCATCTGACGCAAAGGAATGCAAGATCAGGAAAGGGGGAAAAAAAAAACGTTCTCCGAGCAGAACTGCCTCATATCCGATTTTTCCGCTTTCTGGCTCCGATTTATAAAATGTGCTTACAGAATTCGACAAAGACGTTCTTAGAGGCGTCAAAGACGACTTCTTCGAAGTTCTTGCCCACCAGGACCTTGACTGGGTTCTTCTCCCAGTCGTCAGGAATGTTCTGGCTCATAAGGTGAGGCTGTGGACAAAGACACAAGAGTACTAAGAAGAGGAACTTGACAAAAACAGGTCACAGAACCATCTACAATAACGAGTTCTATTTGATGGGCGGAGTCTCGGCGTTTAAATACCTTGAGCTTGCCCTCTGTGAACGCTGTGCAGAAGGTGATTATGTTCTCGGCCGTGATCTCTGAAGACTCGGGTTTGTATTTGGTCATCTCGTCCTCCAGGGTGATGAGGCGCAGGGCGGGGCACTCGTCCTTCTTCAGGCCGAAGAACTCCAGGATGCGCTGGTTATCCTCCGCCTCGCTGTCGATGAAGATGAAAAGGATCTGCAGGGACGTGATATACAAATACGGTGTGATTTTTATAATCAGATGAAGTAGAAATATTCTGTATTATGGTAGCATCGTTATTACCACAGGTTACGGGTGTGGAGATACATCGTAAGGAAACAAATAATTCTATCAGAATGATGAACGGCAATGATGACATCACACAAAAACATCAACAAGAAGCTTTTTAAACCTGAAACTAGTATGCAAAATAGCACTTCTACACAATACTGCTTATTAATTGGTTTAGTTGCAAAGCTCAATATTCAAATGAGCTCTCAAACAAACATGAAGCATGGTTTTTTTGTGTTTTCAAATAGCGCACAAGCCTATACAAGTAAATACGAAAAAGATTAGTATTGTACAAGAGAAGCTTTTGATAATCAGTGAGCTTCCTGGAGGCGGTTTGATGACTTACAGCATTTAAACAAGTTCGTGAAATGAAAATCGGTTTAATCAAAACAACGACAGACCCGTCTTGAACTATTAATGCCGATAACAGGCGACTGCTCGAGTCGTGCTACTAAGCTAAGCTTTGTTTAAAATTCTGACAGGAAACCTTATTATCGCCTGAAAACTGGTTAACGTTCTTCCGCACCTTGCCCTTGAAGCCCTCGGATGCTTTCTTGAATTGGTCCAGCTTCTCCTGGAAGTCGGCGCTCGCTTTGGGTACGAAGAGCAGAATGTGGGACTTGATGTCCCCTCCGAAGATTTTGGGGGCCGTCTGAATGATGAGAAGAAAATAAAATAAAGATACTTTTAAACGGGTGCATGAACACATTTCGAGCTTTATCTAAAATGTGCATGCAATTTTTACCGTTCACAACAGTTTCCCTAAAGTTTTACGTACTTACTTATGAATGTTTGTCCATACACGTACTCAAACGACTGATTACGTTATGCAGAAATTGACCATGGATGATTTACATTAACTAATGATAATAGCTGGCCACGCCCACCGAGGTCACATGACCAATAACGTCATCATTAACCTTACCCTTAACCCCGAGTGTTACTAGGGGAGGTGAACATGTAGTGGATCAGGACCAGGTCCTGCTCAGAGCCTTTACCTGCTCGGTGAACTCGATGACCAGTGGGAGCTGATTGGCCTTGATGAAGCTCAGGAGGTTCTCTTTGGTGAGCTCGCCATCGAACGTGTTACGGCCTTCGTCAAACTGAAACGCAAGAAAGGCGAGACAGGTTACGCATTTCACACATGAGATTTTAATGATGCTGAGGTGCCAATAATTGTGACATCTGTATCTCCCAGCCCCAGTGAAAGAGGCATGGCCTGTGAGTGTGGGTGTGTACCAGTCTTGGCAAATGAGGTGCTGCCTGTGTCCGTTCCACATAAGGAGGCGTGGCCTCGCCGTACGCATGAGCTATAGTTATAATCTCGCCAACACCTCACACACTGCAGCCAGGGATTTAACATCGAACCAGCTTTAGGACGCCACGTTGCATAACTGCATCTCTCGACTCGGATCAAGTTCGTCCTTACGCAACAGTAAAACACGCAGATCTCGATGAGTCTGTTATGATATTTAATATCAGGTCACAGGGGTATTTTATCAACCATAAACAGCGTTGCTATTTACACAATACTATCTCCCAGATGTTTAATTACGCTCAGACGTGATATAATCACATGCTCATCACTGGACTTTCATTAAAGTGTTATATAAACCCCCCTACGCCGCTAATGGCTCGTCCCTGAGCATCGCCTTCCGCCGATATAAACGCACATCAATCAAAATGACGAGACGCCGTGACGAGGTGACGAACGCCAAATCCAGACGTCTGACGTGGAGAACAGAAACGGATCCCTGACTACGGAGATTCTACGACTGGAACTTTAATCAGCGCCCTGAAAAAAAAGGGCAGATCAAATTAAAACGTGGTAAATAATCCGAAAATAAAAATACCCCACACAAACAGGTGGGATGGGTGATGACATAATCAACGGATTGTAATGTTACATGAGCAGTCGGTCAACAGGTGTAAAATGATCAGAGGCAGACGCAGCCAAAAGCAGACAGGAAGCGGGGGGGCAGGATCCACAGCCAGGGCTTATTTTAGCGCAGGGTGTGTGTGTGTGTGTGTGTGTGTGTGTGTGTGTGTGTGTGTGTGTGTGTGTGTGTGTGTGAGAGAGAGAGATCCCAGTATGGACAGAGGTCAGTGTGGGTCAGATTACCTGGCTACAATGGAGACGTGGGGTAATTAACACTCCATACCGCAGTGTACGGTGTGTGTAATGTATAGCGCTTTACATTCTGGGTTAATGGGTCACTGCTTCTGCATCCAGGATGATCCAGTCAGTCCTAGGGAAAGAGGCACGGCGTGCGTGGGTGTGTGTGTGCGTAGTTGTGCGTGCGTGCATGGATGTGCGTGTGTGCGTGGGTGTGTGTGTGTGTGTGCGTGGGTGCATGGGTGTGCGTGGGTGTGTGTGTGCATGGGGGTGCGTGTGTGCGTGGGTGTGTGTGTGCGTGGGTGCATGGGTGTGCGGGTGTGCGTGTGTGCATGGGTGTGCGGGTGTGCGTGTGTGCATGGGTGTGCGTGCGTGCATGGATGTGCGTGCGTGCGTGGGTGTGTGTGTGTGTGTGTGTGTGTGTGCGTGGGTGTGCGTGTGAGCTCAACTGAAGGAGGAGGTGCCTCTGACTGACTGTTTGAAGAAAAGCGGACTAGCCCATGTACCTGTCCGTCTCAGTGAAGGTGTGGCACTGCAAGGAAGTGTGTGTGTGTGTGTGTGTGTGTGTGTGTGTGTGTGTGTCAGTCAATCTGTCAGTCTGAAAAAGAGAGGCGTGGCCTGTCCTAGGAAAAGAGGCATGGCTTCTACACCTGTCAATTTCAGTTAAGGGGCGTGGTCCAGGTACCGGTCACTCCTAGCAACTGAGGTGCCGCCCACATCCCGGTCAGTCACAGAAATCAAGGCGTGGCCTATGCGGTTATTTAACACGCACCTCATTTCTACTAAAAATCTTTTCAGGAAAACAGTCCAGGAGTCTTCCTCTTGGTCAGTAATGATGTATAAAGTGGGTGGCCAACAGGGCGGAGCTTTGACACAATATTACTACAACACCTAAATAGTATAAATCTAACAGCTGTTTTAATGTGTAGCAACTGCTAGGGGAGAAAATAATCCCAGGGAATTTTACAATCTTAATTCAAATTTGAGGAAAAGTTTTTTTAAACACCTTCTTAAAGAGCACAACGGCGTCCTTGGAGACCTCGAACTTGGCGAACACGGCGTCATCGGAGGCGATTCCGAAGGGAATGTCATCGATGGCCTCGGCTGCTTTGATGAAGGCCTTAGCACCGTCAGACTCCACGTCCTACACACACACACACACACACACACACACACACACACACACACACACACACACACACACACACACACCCCTTTAGTATATAAATACAGCTGTTTAAACACAGCGTGTAAGTAACCAGCAGTAGCAGTGTAAACACACACTCCGCTAATAATCAGGAATTTCGTCACTCAAAATATAGAGCTCATCCGATGCGGAAGTCCAATTTTGTACCAGTTTGTTTAACTAAAACTATATTTGTTAAAAATATACGTATATTAAAATCCTTCAAATTCTGCAGGTTAGCGTGTCAGCTCCGCGTTCGTGTGCCAGAGGTCGTTTTATTCCACACTGACCTTGAAGAAGCCGATGACGGCGACCTCGTTGTCGGCGATGAGCGACTCGGCTTGTGTGACCTCACCAAGCGTGGTGGCGGCCGGTCCGGTCTTCTTCTTCAGCCAGTTCACGATGTCATCAGCCTGACGGCCAGCTACAGACACACACAGACACACACAGACACACACAGACACACACAGACACACACAGACACACACAGACACACACAGACACACACAAATATAAACTTTTAGCACCATGAAGCTGATTATTTTCCTGTAACAGGATGTGGTTCCTCTTACACCACAACACCTTACCAACAATTACAATTTCTAGCTGCACTTTGTTCGTTTGGGCGAGTTCCTGTTCTCACTTACGCTACAGCACTTATAAAAATGATGGTAAAGAACAGTATAATGCAGTTATTCATCATAAGCATTCATACGGTTTAACGACCTGCTGGTACACAGATGGAGCTTATTTACTCCGAGTTCCCATTGTAAAATATGTGATTACAGAGCTTCTTATTCAGAATTGGAGATATGTACATTCATAATAAACATGGCTTGCTGTAATTCAAATGATAAACCGGAATAAACCGGTTGTGTTCCTAACTCTGTTGAATAGATACAGAGCATAATAATTGCGCTAATTATCTGAAAATGAAGCTTCATAAACGGGTTTTTAGCGACCGTGAGCGAGTTCACTCAGGGTGGAGTCGCCACTTGCCACGACAGCAGGCCGACAGTCGAGCTGTGAAGACGGGAACGGCGTCGAGCGCTGATGTAAACGCAGCGAGGGTCATTAAACTGGCTTCAGAGTCGTCAGCTCAAATCAACGCCGAGTCAGCAAAAAGCCGATGTTAAGTCTGAAATCGTCCCTGATCTCGGTTCCGTGCATCCAGCACCATTACGGGGAACAGAAGTCTCAAACATTAAGCTGAAGGACAGGAACGTAACAGAGCTGCCCGCGAACCCACCATGAGGCTGGAGAAACGACTAATCGCATCTTTCATCTGTAAAAAAGTTGTCATGGTAACAGAGGCAAAACCTAACTAAAGATTCCCATTCCATTCATGCTCGTGTGCGTACTCAAACACCAATCGGCCTTAACATTTAGCCACGCCCACAAAACCCCATACAAGGCAAAGACATACCTACCCTTGCCCCCCTTTAGGGCGCCATTACTTTTGTCCTGGTTGAACGGCTAGTACCTTCTTGCAAGTCGTCGTCAGCGGTACGATTCACAGAATCTGATCAGTCGAGGTTCACATTAGTATGTAAATTCACATCGTACGATACAAGCGGTTTTCTGAACTAACTGCACTCTTTTAAATTAGCTAATAAATTAGTTTGTATCCAGAACTAGAACGTGAATACCGAATCATTCAGGACGCAGCCAGCGGCGGGAATTCAGCACGGTGCCGAGGAAATAAGATCAGTGAGCAAGTAAAGAAATTCATGTAATAAACTTCCTAAATAAATAGATGGTCAAAAATGGTCATGTGATTTGGCTCCCGAAATGAAGTTAACGGGAAAACAGAAACGTTAGAGAACCGATCGCATAGGCCCGGCCTGCACGAGCGCACGCTGAGGATCGAGCTGCACGGAGTCGGGGCGAGAGGCGGCCGAGTTCCTCAGGATCCGGTTACACGTAGCAAAACCACAGAGCAACGTGAGGATCAGCACGCACAGCTGCTCCGAGGAGGAATCTCCCCCAGCGAGGAGGAGGAGGAGGAGGAGGAGGAGGAGGAGGAGGAGGAGGGGTCTCTCTCTCCCTCTCACACACACTCTATGCTCAGGACATTCACAGCCACTCTGACCGCTGAGCTCATGCATGTGATGATAACTGGTCAGACGCCGGGGATTAATTGTCTATAGCAGCGGCTCTGACCGCAGCGCAGGTTCATCTGTAGATATGATGATTATTTAACACTTATGTAAGGAGTCTCCAGTGTCAGAGGTTGAACTGTCGGTTTTGCCACATCTTCAGGACTTCAGACATCTTACTGTCTTTTTTCACTTTTTTTTAAAAAACATCAAAACAGAGGAAAAAATGAGGCGGGTGCGGAGCGACGCGAGCGAGTGAGACGCGTTTCACAGACGTTAAATATTACTGTAAATACAGTGGAAAAGAAGCAGTGCAGCGTGTCGTTCTTTAGTAAAGGGAAAAATGATGGTAACGATGATAAATTGCTGCGGTGTAAAAGATTTCTCGGTGTAAATTGGACTACCTTGATGTACATGCATGTGAATACAACCCAATAAAATGGCCACCAAGTGAATACATTAAAATGATCTTATTTAAAAATGAATAAATAAATAAAAAGGCGTTTCCAGCCGCTCACCTGTGTACTCCTTGGGCGTGGCCTTCTCGCCACCCTTGAAGAATTTGATGGTGGGGTAACCGCGCACCCCGAACTCCTGCGCCAGCTCCGTCTCCTCCGTGGCGTCCACTTTGCCCAGACGGATGTCCGAACCCTCGCCTTTGATAATTCCTGCTGCTTTGGCGTATTCGGGAGCGAGAGCCTTGCAGTGACCGCACCACGGTGCATCTGTAAGCAGAACAGCAGACGGTGACGATTTGTTTTGTGAATAAAACCGGTTTTAGACTTTGTGATTTCTTAAGATCGTTACTGTGCGAGATCCTAACAAAATGTCAGATAAAATACTTCACAGTGCGACAACACGAGCTCTCCGGGTCAGATGATACGATGAAGATCCTCTAACGACAGACCTGCGATTAAAGAGAAGGACCACGTCCCGCTTACGGCATCAAACGGCGTGATCCGGAAGATAAACGATCACCGCTAGCGTATCTGTTGCCGTTCATGGCTCACTTCGGTCACAGTGGCACTAAATCGCACGTCACGCTTTCTAAAACAGCCGATCTCGACGCGCTCACGACCAAAGAACTCCTCTACGACGCGTGAGCTTCGTCTTCCAGAGCAAAATCATGATGAAAACTCACGCAGTGTGACGCCAGATGAAGGCTGTACTGAGCTGATACAGGGTGTGTGTGAGCATCACAGACGGTTCAAGGGGATTCAGGGGGACCAAAGTCACTCTGCCAACAAGTTTACACCCCCCAGTAGCTACCCTAAACATGAAGTTGTAACCACACAAATTTGTATCAATATATTTTTAGTGAAACTGAGTTTTACTATGAAAAACTATATTCTGTAGAGTGCCTAAAAGCATTCGTTTTTCTTGTGTAAAATGCAGAACAGTGAAGAAATGTTGGTTTTTCATATTTAATAGTCAAAAGCAGGCATAATTCTTTAGTCTGCTGCGGCGCGCTGTACAGTCCAGTGTGTGTGGACGCTACACGGACGTGGAATTGTTCGGAATTCACAAACCTTCATCTCGTTGTGTAGAAACGGTGATGCGTACTGCTTGTTCGCATGACGGACGCTACGAAGGCGTGATGAAGTCTGATAGCAGACTGATATCGGATCAGATTTGCCCTCATGGCGCGGCTCGTACGCGCGCATGCACACTGGCCGCGCTTTTTGTATAAATTTGCATAAGGAAATTGTTCATCAGAAAGCAGATTTGTTTCCACTCGGATCACGTCAGGACCAGATTAGAGTTTTGTTATTAGTGAAAGTGCTATTAAGCAGCGGAGGTGCATACTCACGATCTGCACTACATCAGTAAGTGGTTCATTTTGAGGATGTGTTTTGTAAAAGGACTGTAAGCGTGATGTACAGTAAGTGCAGTGAAGATTATGCATGATCGAGACGTTGCAGTGGGTCTGTCCTGAGGATGCATTCATTTATTAACTGCATTCCTCTGCCTTAGTCACCACTGCCCTGTTGTATGATGCAAGTCCAAAGTTCATGACTTCTTGTATTTAAACTTCGTGCTGATGTACACGTCGGCCTAAGCAGTGTGGAGGAGGCACTTCTCTCCTCCCATCCAGGCGGCTTTAACCCTCCCCTGCTCTCAGTGTGCGCCACATAAACCTCGTGGAGCTCTCTGACTGGGTAAAAAAGTCCAAGCAGGGGAAAAAAACTCGCCTTGTTCTCCATCGCACACCCGTATTCCTTACAAATCCCGCCCTCCTCTATGATTGGATGGTTTCTCGGAGTACCTGCGTTAACTATTGGTCGTCTGCTCCTTCAATCTTGTTCTGTGGTCGCTACGATGACTGAAATGATTGAGTTTTACACGGTCCAGTCAAACACGCGAAGGCGGATACAATCAGCCAATCGGAACACGGGAATAACCAGACTGGCCAATCACGACGCGGCGAGGCGGGTTATATCGAATACGGATAAGGAAAAAAAGTTTCGTGAAGTACACAAGATGGAGACACGGAGATTCATAACTTCGATAAAAGAAAACTAACCGGGAAGTTGGCTTATTTGTGGCAAACGTGTGCCTGATGACACGTTTTACACGTCTTTAATACATTTTAAATGTTTATATACGTAGATATGATAGCTAGGGTCCACGTCAAATGGAATGCGAGAGTGAAAATGGCGAAAATTAGGGGGGGAGGGGGGGAGGGGCACACTGGACTTCCTTTAACAACAATAATAATGTGCATCTAAAATGTGAAAAAGAAGAGAAAGCAAAGCGTCTTAAATGCATGCTGACGTCACAGATAAACAACTTCAAGACTTGCTGTCAGTGATTTTAAATATTTCATGCTCATTTTCAAAGCTCTTTCATTAGCTGTATAGGGAGAAGAAATAAACACACACACACACACACACACACACACACACACACACACACACACACAGGGTGATGTGCACAGTGTTTTGGCTCTTCATCTGCTTTTCCAAAAACGTTTTCTTAAGTTCCATACTCTGGAAATGGATAATTGTATACTTTGATTTCCCCCAGACCTGACCAAGAACTTCTTAAACAAGACCAGAAATATAATTAAACACCAAACAAAACTAAAGGAAGTTCTTTTTTTTGTCAAGAGCAGACGTACAGTCAGTTATGCATTTCATTTTCTCCCATTTTTATGCACTATTAAGCAAGAAATAATTCACCTATTTTAATGAAACTGTAAAAAGGACTCTTTCCAAGAGAACAGCAGTATTAGTCAGTAATGCATTTCGGTTCTTCCCCATTTGTGACCACTGAACACCTACAGCACCTGAAGTACCGTATACAGGACCTATTACTATTTACAAAGGGACACTAAAGTCATGTATGCATTAGTTTCATTTCTGTTTAGATGCTGCATGGCTGTGTGTTGATGTGTATACTATTTTTAAAGGGCAAAAAGTGAAGCAGGCGTGCCAGGCTGAAGCTGAAGCTGAAGCTTCTCCATGCCGCCTCGATCACCTTCACATCCGTTTACACACACTGCACTCGCTCTACGGCCAAACACTGCACACCTGAGCAGGTGAATGAAGTCATAACGCCAGGTAGACATGCCTGCATTCAGCTGATGCACGTGAATCATCACTGATGTGCTGGCTTAACTTCCGTGTTGTTAAATGACTGAGAGCAGGAAGAGATTAGTCACGCGCACCTTCAAGCAAAGAAGAAAAAGGATCTGAAACACTCACAGAACTCGACCAGGATGTTGGGGTGAGCTTGTAGCGCCTCGTCGAAGTTACTCTTGTTTAGCACGAGCACGTCCTCCTCCTCGGTGATGTGAGCCGCGGCCACGACCACCAGCGCGAGCGCACACAGCACTACCGACTTCATCATGAGCTCCGTTTATGCACGTCTCTCTGTAATCTACCCCCAAAAAGTGCAGCTTCGAAGCTTTATTTCTGTTGCTTGTTGTTGCGGGGGCTAGAACTCCTGCGGTACTAACGTGGCAGCGCGCGCAGGAACCGGTAGAGGGGTCGGAGCCGTGTCGCGCATGCGCATTTATCAGCTCACACACCGTTCGTGTTGAATTGTGAGTGGACCAGCGGGCGCGCGGCACCCGGAAGTGAATGGAGCCGTGCGCTTACTGAGGGTTGCCATAGCTACTATAACGCCGCGCGAGTGACGTCACTGCTTATCTATGAGTCAGTTAAACTGGCAACAGGCTGACTTTAATAATAATAATAATCTTTATTTATATTGCACCTTATAAATAAAAAAGTTAAATAGAGAATAGTAATGAATAATGAATAAAAAGAAATAAGTAAATAAGTAAATAATAGCAGTTACAGAAAGAAGAAAAAAAAAAAAGAAAATAGATTAAACACACAGGCAAATAATGTAATTTAAAGTTCAATACAAGTACAATAATTAAAATATATACTGTACAGTATTAGTTCCAGTAAAAGTAACACAAATAATAAAACCTAGTTTAATTCTAATGTAAGAAAAAATATTTTTGTCTGGTTTTTTTTTTTTTTTTTTGAGTCTGAGGAAATGATTGCAGGTCTTTTACAGTTTAATTCTCTACTGACTGAATTTTAACATAAACACTGATCAGATAATACAAAACAAGCAGACCCTCATGTGCATACTTTATATTTCACTGAATACAAATATAACAGCAGTGAAGGACCTGCTCATAGTGACCGAAATACTGGGCTTATGTTTGTAATGGGGATCATTTTTTAGTAATCTGGATTTAAAGATAAAAAAAAAATGGCTGATACTGACAGTTAGAGTAGTTGACACACAGGATAGTAAAACAGGGTGTATCTACATATATAAACATGATGCTATTTATGTCCACATGTACTCTCACATGCTTCATTTTAATGCTGTCCTTTCCAGACTAGACTACAGCAGTGCTGTATGAGACATGAGCATGGAGATCAGCTGGACCTGAAACTCATGATCATGAACATGAACAACAATAAAACCCTACTATATAAATCAGCTTCACACACTACACCTCAGCAGTTCAGTCCATCCGTGATGGATTCACTGATGCCCTCGCAATAAACAGAGTCACGTTATGCAAAACACCGCAGACAAAACACAAGAGGATTTGCGTCCTGTAGGAGTGTGTGTGATTTGTATCGTCAATGCATCAGTGGGTTTGGAAATTCGATCAAAGACAATCCAGTACTGATTTCAGTCCGAAGTTTTGCATTAGTGCATCCTTAGGTCGATTAATCATGGAGGGAGATTCCAACGACACAGAAAATATTTTCACCTTTATAAAAAGATAGTGATGTGCATTTCAATCACCTGAAAATCCCCTTACATTTTAATTGTAGTATCAATACCAGTCTAAATAGTGCAACATGACCAGCATGACTGCTTCTGGGTATTACTGCAAAAAAGTCTGACAGTCAACGTCTCCAGAAGAGCTGCGGCAGATTCTCCAAGTTGCTCAGTAAACTTACAGCTCATTTCCTTATCAAACCACACACACTGTACCTGAGACTGCCATATAAGAAAAAAACATTTTTAGTGGTTTTCTTTACTTTACAGCATTTCTTTGCACGTGTCTATAGCAAGACGTTTGCAGTGTTCTGTGTATAATATTTTACACCCTGCTCAGCCCTGAGTGCAGATGTAAATGTCAGTGTTAATCACGAGGCTTTCAGTAAAATGAGATAACACTAAACACTGAGTCACACTCAGCCCATCACTTGCAGAACTGTACAGGAAGACATTGAAACGGACAAGCCGAGGGCAAACAGTCAGAGACGAACAAATTACAGAAGTGGAAAACATTACAGGAACAAGTGCAAACGCTGTATTTCAACAACATACGAGTTTATTACATCCGATCACACTGTACGCAGATACACTGGGCATTTCATCATTACTGACTGCAGGCCAGCCACTCAGGACTGATTGATTTATATATCCATGTAAAAACACCACATTATCATTATTATTATTATTATTATTATTATTATTAAAGTTAAATTACTTTGGCTGAAATGAAGAGACACTGTTTGCAACAGCAAAACCAAGACACTTAACCCTGCAACACACACACACACACACACACACCCACACACACACACACACACACACACACACAGAGTTCACAAATTTACAGCTTCAGCAAACATGCAAACACAGACAGTGTGAAAGTGTGTGTGTGTGTGTGTGTGTGTGTGTGTGTGTGTGTGTGTGTGTGTGTGTGTGTGTGTTGACCAGCTGTTAAATTCGTTAAGTTTCTCTTCCTGCTATTATACAGAAGTCTGCTGCTCTTCTATCAGTAAGTGATGATCTGTCAGTGTTTCTTCTGCCACATCACCATCATCCTCATCCTCATCCTCATCATGACAGCAACTTCCTGTCTGTCTGTCTCTCTGTCTGTCTGTCTCTCCCTCTCTCTCTCTGACTCTCTAGATGTCTCTCTGTCATCTATTTAAAACAGATAAATGTATAAGTACTTTTCTTGCACAGCTGATAAAGAGATTTTGATATATATATATATATATAGAGAGAGAGAGAGAGAGAGAGAGAGAGAGAGAGAGAGACATGTAGGCAGACAGAAAGACAGAGCATCAATAAAACAATAGCGAGACAGATAGATGGATAGATAGATAATCAGACAGACAGACATACAGACTGACTGGTAGACAGACAGATTGCTGTGCAGACAGACAGGCACACAGACAGATAAGAGGACAGACAGTGAGACAGACAGATTGCTGTGCAGACAGACAGGCACACAGACAGATAAGTAGACAGACAGTGAGACAGACAGATTGCGCTGTACTCCTGTAATAAATGCAGTAAAAATGATTTCCAGAAAACAAAATATTTTGAGTGGAAATTCTTTATTAGCATTATTTTTTCTTCTGCGGAAACTAAACTGCAGTTTACGCTCCAACATAGAGTTCTTTCTGTAACTGACCCGTGTTTATTATTGTACAGTGTTAATGGTGTAAAGGTTCCAGGTGCAGCTGCCGGTGTGTCCTGACTGTTCTGATGAAGATCATGTCCTGTTTGCTCTGCCAGCGTGGAGTTACGAGGACAAATACACGTGAGTGTGTGTGTGTGAGTGAGTGTGTGTTGTTAAAATAGCCTTCAGCTTTCAGCTCACAGCTTTCACACATTTCAGCAGAGCAGCATGGCCGTGCGATTTCAAACCTCACGCGCGCTGTCTGTCTTTACCTCGCTCTCAGATCACACACCTCATTTACATCACAGAGACTTCCAGACTTACTTTATTTAAAGCAGGATTTCACTTCAGCCTGAAATGTTAAAAATCCTCTGGAAAAAAAAAAAAAACGACAGAAAAAGATTACCCATACGTGCTGTCGTATTTACGGCTCCGAGCACCAACGGTTCTGGAATCCTACTGATTTCTTTTCCTCCTTCTTATTTTTTTCTTCCTGTTTTACATTTTGCCTCACGAACACTACGCCCTACAAACAGTATTCTTTTTTCCACTGAATACTTGGTTCTACAAACTAAACAGCTTCAAGAACTATTTATCTCCGCCCACTTTTTAAGCAGGTTTGCGTAATATGCAAAACCTGCTGTACTTCTGCGAACTAGTTAAATTTACAATCGTGTTGAAAATCGTACACTTGCAGATCTCTGGTTTATTTACATCGTATCCATGTCGAGGATGCAGTTATAATTAAAGTCTAAGTGCAGATGTTGAATTCCAGGGACAATAAAAAAGGACACTGATGGTTACACTGGAGTGTTTGTTATGGTGTCGTGGTTAGTCACAGTGTCTGATCAGACGATTATCTCACCGCTGACTTTTTCAAAATCGTCAATGAAAATACATTTCCATCTTTCTCTTTTCCTCACAGCCGCTCTGGGTTTCATCTTTTAATGACACTGTAAGAAATTCTGACAGCGAGCCTCGTTAATTAAGCCGAAAACGGATTTACTCATAAATCATTCGTACACAACAACATACTCATATGTGAGCGTGAAGAAAATCAGCTTTCGTTAATCGGGCAGAAAGTTTACGCAAATGATTACACGTGGGCTTTACTGAAAGGTTGACGAATGCAGCCCGGTCTGAAAGATTGTATTGTAATGTCAAAGATATATCTTGGAAAAGATTTGCTGTGGGGAAATACTTCTTGTGCACTCCCACTAAAACCAAAATGAAATCCAGTTTAAAACTTACAACAGAAGAATGCAGACGACGTCCCTACAATCGTCCGACGAGAAGCTCGGTGTCAGAGCCGGACACGGCCTTGAGAGTGAGTCTGTGATAAGGAAAAGGGAAACATTTTACTGTAATGAACAAAGACGTCTTTCTTGACATAAAAAACCTGGCATCATTATCATGCTGAGCTCCTACGAAGCAAGCTGTAACACTTCTAAATGTAATCAGTACATTTCTAGAAACAAAGCGTGACTTCAGACCTTCAGTGTATCAGATAGCAAAGTTCCATCAGGTTAAAGGTCAGCTAGGGCGACTCCGAGCGTGCTGCGGAAACACGCTCGCTTACTTAGGGGTCTTAAGTAAGAAGAAGAAGTTGAAAAGTTCCAGTTTTACCTCTGAGGGTAGAAAGCGCTGACGCTGGAAACTCCTTCCATAAATGTTACATAAACGTCTCCTTACAACCTATCGACGGTGATACAGGTCCGCTATACGCTTGCTGTTACTATAGAAACGACAACATGTTAGAACAAGTGCATTAATAAACCTGCGATTTGTACCTGCACTACTGTCAGTGCTGCTGCTATGGAACGTTAATCAACACCTTCTGACCAATCAGAGACCAGACGTAATCAGGGCTTTTTTTTTTTTAAAATTTTTTAGCCTTAAAATTTTGGCATTTGCAGGTCTATAATTACTGACTATAGCCTGTTTCCCCTGCAAAAAAGTATTGGCACCCCTCTGCTCAGGCGCACCAGTAGCGTGCACTTCTACAAATAAGGATGATAAATATTCTGATTCTGAAAGCGACGGTCGTGAAAAGAAGCGCCAAACGATAAAAGCCATGTTCCGGCTCGGCTCTTAGCCTCCTCTCTTTCTGCCAATCATTCAATTAGTGTGTAATTGGCCTTTTCCGTGCACACGACTAACAGTTTCAGAGTAATGGAAAATCATGCATCTTCTAGGACCCCAGGGATGAGGGCAGTTACCATGACAACCTATTATCAGAATCTAATATGAAAGGCTGATTAGGAGAAAAGAGAACTGCGGAGAAGCAGAGAGGACTGCACTTCCCAGAATGATACGGAAAGACCTGGGATTTATTGTTCTCTCGTTTAGAGAAAATGTTTGGGGAAAAATTTTATGTCTCGATTTTCCCTTTCCACTAAATATAATCCATCGGCCCGCTACGTTACAAAGCCTTTTATTTAGTTTAGTTTCTTTTCTTTTATCATTTTAATAATTTTCTACTAAAATCCTTCCTATACTAAATGAAGCAAACACATTTTCAAGCTCTAGAGCTGAGCTTCCCGCTTATTCAGGATTTCCGTCCATCTTGAATCAGACATGTCTGATCATTTAGGGCAGCTAGCGGACTACGGTCTGGATCCAGACCTGGAACTATATTTAGTGGACTGAACCAAGTACTGGAAAAAGTTCTGTAGCAGAGCTGATACACGTATTAAAAAAATAATTGTCCGTGGTTTTCCAAATCTGAACCATCTTCTGTAGCCGAGCCTCGGTCATGGTTTAACTAATCACACGCATTTATGTAAATTATTTAGCTGATGGAGGCTCGTTGGTCCAGAAACCAGCAACAGGGCGAGAGACGTTAGCTTAGGGAGGATTTTCACACATTTGTCCTTCTTACTGATCGGGTGTGATTAGTGATGTGAAAAAAAAGTCAACAATCAATACGCAATGTTTAAAGATGATCAGAGAGAGAAGTCTGTTTATTCTCCTTGTGGAAAAGTCTGTTGCGCTAGTCAAACGTGGTAAACGTGAACAAAATATAACCACTTAAAATGGTCTTTATAGCCATGAACCAATCACGAGCAGTTAAGAAACAACACCATGCAGTTATGTTAGTTGTTTATCTGAACTTTGGTAAGCAAGGAATTTTATCCTGGTTTCACTTTCATCAAAATCCCATTTTCTAAAAAAAATTAGCTTAGATAAGATCAGGTGAGTGGGAACGCCTGTAAATCTGTGGAGACACACGGCTCTGAAATGTAGTATTTGTGTTGCTATGTAAGAACCCCACTGAGTTTGTTGGACTTGTTCACGTTACAGGACATTCTTATGAATGTGTTATACAGAAATACAGTAAATATTGCCTATTGATAGTGACATCAACTTTATTGAGCCCACAACTTGGAATCTGTGCACTACAACAGCCAAAGTGCAGAAGTAAAACGTTACAACATCGACTCAGACATTCGAACTGCTGTCGTGGACAAATTGTTCTCGGCGTCAGTGAAACCTGGCATCGTGTATGAAGTGCTGATAACGTTCAAAGCAAAGTCCAGGTCACGCCCAGTTCTGGGTCAACAGCGGCTCTGGGTGAACTTTGCGTCTAAACAGCCCAGAGAGGACGTCTAGGAGCGGAGGCTGATGTGACACCCCCTAGTGGAACACAGCATACATTACAATTCACTGTTATCGGGTTTAGCTGAGTTTTTAGCTAATAATAGCTAGAATGATCCTGTCTTATGCTAAACACGACCACTATCATTGCACAGTCATCCTCGTTATTAATTCTACTCATCATTATGCTTACAGCATCGTGCTTCACCAGCATCACGCCAGCGGCAAACAGCCATCAAAGCTCATTGACTTTCGACCTCGGCCTGATCACAATGAAGTGCTTTGAGACACTGGGACAGACAGACATCTAAAGCACAGAGCCAGCTGTAGATCTACACTAGTACTCAAAGCTGGATAACAGATCCACAGAGGATGGCAAAAGATCTCCAAAGATCGATCCACCCCCATAATCCTCCTCGAAGATCAGAGAACCGTACAGTACAGTACAGTAGGATATATATCTGAATCCTGGTCAGTGACTAGAGCGTAGCATTCGCTGCAAAAGTCCTCATTACAAAATGAACAACCTGAGATCTGATTTAATTCTGCATAAAGTGCCTTTCACTGTCTTAGTCTACTTTTATTATTTATACAATAACAATAAAATGCACAAAAATGGCAATAAAATAAGGGCAATTAGCATTATAATTAACATTATTATTATTTTTAAAAAAAACTTGAATAAACTCTGCCATAATTTAACATATTTTCACGTTCCCTTCTTCCTCCTCACGTGTCATGTAAATAAAACACACCTTTGTAAGTTTTCTGAGAGCGTCTATCGTGCAGCTCTACACAGTAATTGACAAACTATTTGCTTACTACATGTATTATTATTTGTATTATTTGTATAATGTATTATTATTTCAGAATGTACAAAGTTGGACAGATTGTATAGTTTGTGGAAACTGTTGAAAGCTGGACACCGGCGCTAAACTGCAGCTCAAGCCATTCATTTTTAGTTTTTTTAGAAATAAATCTACTTCATGGTTTCAGTTCATTTTTTACCTTAAAACATCACAACTTTACAGAATCAGTCGGAAATAGAGTAAACGAGTGTCCCTGAAAATGTAAAATTTAATTTAGTTGTTTTTTTGTGGAGTTATAACAGGATAATGATTTATGTGAAATTATAATAAAGTGATTTACATCTTATACTTATATATAATTAAAACAGCCTGTAATGTCTGATATGGGTGAAAGGGATAACACTTTACAGTAACAGTAGAAAGTAGATCCTGTGCAGTTTCCTTTGCAAAGACAGACTTGGCAGTGGATAAGGACGTCTATAATAGCAGAATATTCTTATTATAACATGCAGGACTGCTTGTTCATTGGCTCATAGTCATCACAAAATATGTCTCAGACCCTCAGGGTTTCCCAATGGGGACTCATTTTAAAATTCTGTCTCGCTTTTAGCTTTTAATGATTACCTTTGATACAGATTTGGATTTGAAAATACCAAAAACTCCCCCGTTATCTTTCTCAATTTGTATATAAATTAAATTTTTCTTTCATGTAATCGTGTAAAACACTTTTGGACTAACAAAATATGGCTGTTTAAAAAATTAATAGCCCATAAATACTCCATATCGATTAATTAATTGATAATTGATTAATCAACACATGACTAAGTTCTTCATACACAAATGTAAATGTGAATGTATTCCTGTTTGTGTCTGTTTTCCTGCTGAATTTCAGAAGGATTTTCAATTTTGTGTGTGTGTGTGTGTGTGTGTGTGTGTGTGTGTGTGTGTGTGTGTGTGTGTGAGAGAGAGAGAGAGAGAGAG
>JAQQZR010000036.1:29005307-29023411 GCA_030068235.1 Notoglanidium macrostoma | reverse complement strand
ACAGAGAGAGACACACAGACACACAGACAGAGAGAGAGAGAGAGAGAGAGCGAGAGAGAGAGAGAGAGACAGAGAGAGAGAGAGAGAGAGAGACAGACAGACAAAGAGAGGGAGAGAAAAAGACAGACAGACAGACAGACAGACAGACAGAGAGAGAGACAGACAGACAGACAGAGAGAGAGAGAGAGACAGACAGAGAGAGAGAGACAGACAAACAGAGAGAGACAGACAGACAAAGAGGGAGAGAGAGAGAGAGACAGACAGAGAGAGAGAGACAGACAGACAGACAGAGAGAGAGAGACAGACAGACAGAGAAAGACAGACAGACAGAGAGACAGACAGACAGACAGACAGACAGAGAGAGAGAGAGAGACAGACAGACAGACAGACAGACAGAGAGACAGACAGACAGACAGACAGAGAGAGAGACAGACAGACAGAGAGAGATTTAATATTGAATAAATAGGTGTTCTACTCTACATAAATACATTTCATATAAAGTAAAGATGTTGTATATAATATAATAGAATAACTAAACAGTTTTAGAATTATTAACATAATAAATAAAAGAATGTGCAAAGATTTAAAAGTATTTAATGATTTATTTTGTATTTGATGTTTTTTGTCTATTTCCCTTTTTTTATTTTTTAAAAATCAACAAAGATTCTGAGGTTTTGTGCTGCTTTTATAAAAACTGCTGCAATACGGAGAGGGTTAACATTTTTGACTTAACCATCACTGGCAAAGAACTAGGGCAGTGGTAGCTCAGTGGTTAACATTGGACTTGTGATCGGAAGCTTGTCAGCTCAAACCTCAACACTGCCAAGCGATCACTGATGGGCCCTTGAGCAGGGCCCTTAACCCTCAACTGCTCAGCTGTATAACTGGGATATATGTAAGTCGCTCTGGATAAGGGCGTCTGCCAAATGACAAAAATACAAAAATACAGGAAAGAATTCAGCCAGTAATCTCTAAACATCACCGGATGTTTCAGATGAAAGCCGCTGCGATAAAGCCGTGTAGCATATGAACGCTAACAGGAGGCGCTGTGGGAATGAGGAATCTCCTGAGGTAATTAGCTCAGCCCTTCCTGTTTATACAAATTGAAAGATGCCACTGTTATATAAATGAGACCAAACCCTTTTCTAAATGAGTGCGAAAGAGCATCCGGGACCATGCAGGAAGAGGATTCAGCAGGATGACTAAACATTCAAAAGGTTTAGAGAATGAGGAGACAAAGAGCTGTAAGATTTCATCTGAAATACATCAGAACAAGAAGAGAAAAGACGTGAGTGGGAACGGCCATCGAGCCAGTAAGAACCAAAAAGCTTCTGGGCTTGAAACCAACTCACAGTGGCACAAAGAGCTGGATGAAGAATGAAGTTCCTCCACGAAAAGGAACACAAACAATTCATAACAAAGTGTCAAAGATGAAAATGAAAGAAAATGAAGAAGGGTTAATAATAAAACCTTGAAGGAAAATAAGAAATAAATACGCTTCTGGCGACTGCTATAAATGCAATGAGAAATCTGCTAATAGTGATGCTGAGCGAACATCCTGTGAGCTGCTACATGTTCATAATTAAAGCTAAATCCACTGCATGTAATGGACCTCATTTATCAATCTTTTAGTAAAGATTTTACTTCAGCCAAAACAAATTATAAGTACTCACGTGCGTATTTTGGGAAATGCTAAACAGAGTTCAAGGCATAACTGATTCACATTTAGCCACGCCCAAAAAATTCCATAAAAGGCAAAGCTCCCAGTGAGCTGAAAATGGCAACTAATAGGTAAAAGAGCACCTCAGAAACGTGAACTCTTCCTCCTTTTATACAGTGCCATTACTTTTGCCCTAATTGAACAGCTAGATTTATTTGTCTTAAGGAATGGATTTGTTTCATAATTGCTTTCTTTGACTTGAGTTTGACAAAACATTCATTAAATTGGTGTGGAAACTCGTCAGAGTGAGTTTGGGAAGAACAAGAACGTTTTCCCCGAGTTAACTGGATTTTCAAGAATTTCTCCTTGGAAATGCTCCGGTTTGATAAATCAGGAACAAAAATAAGCGTAATAATTCTGGCAGTGACGTTCTGATGTTCTTTCACAGTTGAGTACATTTTCATGTCCTTTATTTGACTTTCAAACCTGTTACATGTGAGCACACGTGTGATATCGGACGACAAAAACACAGACACGGGAATTTCTGTATTGTTTTGTAGCTAACAGCTTCCTTATGGATTCCTTGCCAGAATTTATAATAACTAAAAATGTGGATTACCTCGTGCAGGGTCAGTGGTTTGCGGATGCAGCACTTCCGTATACTCCACGTTAGGCTCCTCGGGTACGTCCACGACCTCGTCGATGTCTGTTAGAAATCATTCACACACCTCTGTATTTTACAAACACACTGCATGTGCAGACCAGGCTCTGTCGACTTGGGTGGGTAGTCTCCAATACACAGATCCACAGCTGTACAGGGAATTTTACTTACCTAAAATCGGTGGTCTCTCGCTCCAGATTTCTGCTCTCTTGCTGTCTGCTACTTTAACTAAAAAACACACAACAACATAAAAATATCAGAGTCCTATAACAGACAATACGTCAGAATCTACATGTATGAAGAACTCTTCAGGAGAACATAAAAATAAACAGAGATCTACTGGATAAGCAGGAGCTTATTGGTTCAGAGTTACGTAAATTCGTACGAAACCGGATTTTAGATTCTTAGCAAACTCTTGCCCTTAGAGATCTAGACAGAGTTTATTTCAATGAATAAATACTGGGTTCTGGAGTTTCACTTAAACTGCGATGCCAATCATGCACAGCTCTAGACTCTCAGGAAAACTTTAAATGGAATAATTGGAATTCTAGATCTTCGGCGAATTTCTTAGCCCAATCAACCAAGAGTGCTAGATTCGCTGTAAAATCTTGACTCTAATCACACGGGGTTCTAGATTCTCAGTAACCAAAGAAATACTAGACAGAGGTTATTTCAGTTTAAAAAAAACCAAACTGGGTTCTAGAGTCAGTTAAATTATGACCCCAGTAGTACACAGCTCTCTCACAGATTCTCCGGATATTTTTTGATAAATAACACTGGAGTTCTTGAGTGTTGGTATTTCCGGCTCTAGATTCTGAGTAAAGTCAAAACTGTTATTCTAGACAACACTTCCAATTATGGATGTCTAGAAACGCACTGCAGCATTCTAGAGCAAATATGTTCAAATCATGTTTGAGTTTCTAGAATAACATCGGCAGCAAGAAAAGCAATTCAAATCAAAGACTAATAGTTAAAGCAAGACAGAATTACGGAATAACAATAAATATATATATATATATTTTTAAGACAATTTAGATCATGGAAATGTAAAATTACCCCGCAGACTTTCAGAGCAAGCATTCAACTTCCGGAATCGTGGAATAACAAATGACAGGGTTTCGGGACACCGTTTAATTCTAGAACAATTCAGGCTTCTAGATTAACCCGAATTACAGAGTTCTAGATCAAAAGCGGAGGATGTTCTAATAGCTTACAAAAATCAGCACGCAGTTCTAGAGCGAGTGCTAGATTTATAGAGATCTAGCAAATCGAAGAGAGAGATTTGGAATAACAACGCTCAATTCTAGAACAATGCAGAGTTCTAGAATGTTATACGAATTTACAGGTTTTCACCAAACAATGCAGAGCTCGAGAACGATGAAACACTTGAGTTCTGTAATAAACCGAATTGTAAACTTGTTTTGCAGACGGTAAATTATGGACACTCAAAAGTAAGGACAGCTGATTATAGCCTGAATAATAGAATCACAGTTCTGGAGTAAGCACTCAAATTCTTGAAAAAAGAATAAAGGAGAATTTCAGGTTTACAGTGATCCATTCTAGAAAAACAATCCAAATTCGTACGTTTTTAAAGCATAAGAAGGCTTCTGATATAACCGTGTGAATGACTGGGTCGTAAAATAACAACAAAATGTAACGTTTAAAAAAAATCCTTGATATTCTTGAATGACAACTCAGACTTCTGGAATAATAACCCAAACTGACAACTTCCAGACTCGACACCATCAAAGGTTCTAGAGTAACAAGCTAAATCAAAGGCCTTCTAGAGTAGTTAAAGTTTTAAAATGGCACATTGTAAGCTGTAACCCTGACCGCCCGAATTACGGACCTGTAATAGGGTTCTAGAATAAGAATGCAGACTTCGAGAGCAATATAACTGATATGCTACGCATTAGATCTGAGTGTATAATGGAGCAGGAACCTAAACAGGAAGTGGCTGTTTGCGCAGCGCCGCCTCAATCAGTGCATTTCCTCCTGTGCAATTCATTTACTAACATTACTGAAATAAGCTCCGTTCCAGTTCGGTGCAGTCATGAGCAAATTTATTGGCACCCTGACCATTTTCGCTACATCTTTCATTGGTTCGGTTTAGAGCTCGTAAAAGCTCGGCAAATTATTATTATACATTTTTGTGCAAATTTGTATAACAGAGAATTTACCGAAAGTGTTCCAAGCAACAGCGTGCCAGATCTTCAGATGTAAAGTTCTGAAAAAGTGATACTGAACACTGAACTGTATTAAAAAATGATTAAAAGTAAAGAGACTAGAAATAAGAATTATAAATATTTAGAAATACTTATGAAAATGTTTTAATTTTGGTTTGATAGTTTATGAAAAACAACCAAGTAACAACATCTGATTTAACTCAGGCAGGATGACCAAATGTCCAAAATAAGGCATTATTTATTTATATTAGTGTCATATTCTTATGAGAGATTTCTAGTATTTCATACACGTGTTGATGTCTATACAAAACCACAAAATAAAATGTTCAGTTTATCCACTTTACAAAAAAGATGAACAAATATGTAAACAAAAAGATAATGATGTGATTTTAAATGAAGGTAGAAAATAAAAGACCATAAATTAGCTATAAAGATCTATTTGAATGTGTTTCATACTGGATTTCAAATGACTTTTGAAGTTTTTTTGTTTTTTTTCCCTCCATGTTTGGATTTTTAGAAACCGTACAAAGAAAGTGGTAGAAAGCTAGAAAAAAAAATCATAAGAGATAAAACTCAGGGAATAAATACTGCTTTTAAGCACATAGTCGAGGGAAAGCTAACAGGTCGTCCATAATCAGGGTTCAGTCGCTTTAAAACCGTGGTGTGGATCGTATTCCTCTTCCTTTATGATGTCATTTCCGCCTCTATTTTCTTTTAAACGCTGACTGTGAAATGTTTCCAAAAAGTATTCAGATGAGTTTAGCATATTTCCCCCTTTGTGGTCCACCTGATCCCGTCATCCGTGTCAACAGGAAGTGACGTCGGATCATCTTGCGCTCCATCGGTCGTCCTCGTCCACATGGTGTGAAACGGCGCTCCGTCTGGAATAAGATTTTGGGAGTTGAATCGTCCCATGACATCGCTAGAAATTCAAGTAAAGCTCAGCTAAAGTGATAGCTAATGCTAGCAGCGACATAGCAAAGCTTAGCCATGTTGGTCCAGGATGTAGAACGTGGAGCGTAGAACGTAGTGATGGGAGGGTTAATGATGGAGCTATGGAGTTGAAGGAAGAATAAAAATAGGCTGCCTTTAGGACTTTAGGGGCGCTAAAAAGTGTGGTCTCATGGGAATGCGATTACGGCGTCATCGTCGTATTTAGGGATCGCAGGCTTTCTGAGAAACGGGTGCAGGGAAAAACTGATAAACATTCAGTATTCATTAAACATTTCAGGGCAAAACTGAAGCCCCTTATACATATGTTTATATAAATATAAATAATGGAAAAAGGGAAAATATGAGCAAAATATTCACTAAATATTAACAGCACAATTACCTCCATTTTTCTCTCAAACTATGTCTTAAATAACCCTATTTTCTTCCAAATGCATGTGTAGCAAAATTATTGACACCCCTATGGAACATTTAAAATAAATGTAACAATAACTAGCAGCTAAAGCTAATGGTTCCTACAGAGGAAGAAGTGAGAAGCGAAGAAGCAAGTGAACTCACACTGAGAGCTCAACCGTAGCCTCTCGTTTAGCTGCGACAGAGAGAGAGGATGAAAGAGGGGGTATTTTGTTGTGAGGAAGGTCAGGCATGGGGGGCTATAGACACGCTAGGTGGGCTGTAGCTCTCACTACCTCGCTTAGCCCTGTAGCGTATCACGAAGGCGAGTGCGAGCGCGGTCACACACAGCAGACACGCGGCGATGATCAGGCCTTTCTTCCACCTGGCCATCGTCACTGCACGGGGAATACAAACTAGATGTTATGTAGTGTACTTCATCAGTGGTTAAAGGATTCACCTCAGTGCTGAGTTGGTTAAATGTTAGCGAGATGTTTGTGTGGTATTTTTGTGCTCTGACCTGTGACTATGATGCGGTTGCTCGTTTCCACGTTTCCTGCTCCGTTTAACGCCTCGCAGTAATACTCGCCGCTGTGGACGCTACTCACTGAAGGAAGTCTGTGTGTGGATAAATTGTTCAGCACCGTAGTGGTGTGCACAGGACTGCGGTTCTCGCCTTGGTACCATTTAAAGGTGATGGGTGGAGTTCCATTAATAACAGAACACGAGATATAGACGTCAGTATCTTCACCGATTTCATCATCCTCGGGGAAGACCATCAGGATCGGCTTGCCTACAGGAACTAAAAGGTGCAAGAACATGACGCAGTTTATGAAAAAACATAACATCCGTAAGTAGGTGCAGAAAGCGTGAATGACGTTATTCGGGGGTATTTTCTGGACTGAAGGTCGCCGCCAGCTCACCCGTAACCGAAGTATTAAGAGCGTCACTCGTCTGAACCAAATCGATGCCGTTGTTCTGCGCCTCACACCTGAACTCGCTGATTTCCTTTTTGGACTTTATAAGGGCAGTAAATGTGGCTGCCTGGAACGGCCTTGATACCTTCACGTGGTTCAGGCGTGTGCTGTTCTGCTTCAGCGTGTAAGTGACGGGGAAACTGCCTCTGTCCGAGTAGCACTCGATCCGAAATGTCTGACCCACCACCACTTCACGGGGCACGGTGATGATGGTGGGTTTGGAGACGAGAACTAGAGGAAGGGGTGAAACACACAGACTAAGCACGGCCTCCATGAAAACAGAAAATCCTGAATAGTTTAGCAAATCTAATGCTAGCACATTCACCAGGAGAGCTCTCAAAGTGCGATACATTGGTTTAGACCTAAAATGAGATGTTAATAGGAGTGCTGCAGAGGCACGGCGCCATCATGCGACTGCTAATCCAGATTTCAGCCTTCAGTGAAAGCCGGTTCTCAGAAACCTCTGGGGTTGACATTTAAGAGTGATATGGGTCCTAGACTGGACACTTCAAAGAGACGCTAGTCGAGATTTGAGCTTTTTATTAGAACCATTGCTCTAGAACACGGCTTTAACTGTGAGATGCTCCAGACAGAAGATTTCAAAGGGACAAACGAGCTTTCACTGAAACAATGCTGTAGACATGAACTTGTTCCAGACATGAGCTTTCAGCAAAACCTTCTGAGTTTTTAGACGACTTTTTACGCAAGAATTTTTCAAGATCTGAGTTTCTGACGACACGCTGCTTTAGACTGGAGCGTCTAACAGTACAATAACCTAGATCCGAGCTTTTAGCAGAACGCTGATCTAGATTAGAGATTGTAATTGAGGTACTGATTCAGACAGGAGATTTTGAGAAACTTCTGCATTTCTACATTTGAGCTTTTAGCGGAATATTGCTCTCGATTTGAGCGTGTAGTGAGACATTGTTCTAGATGAGCTTCGAATCAGTAAGTGCTCATGAGACATTGTTCTAGATTCAATATATTGATGAGTAATTGTCCTAGATTTAAGATTTCAGCAAGACATTCCTGTAGATTTGGGATTCTAATGAGACACTGTTCTAGATTTGAGCTTCTAGACAGATTTCAGGCAAACTATTCTTGAAATTTGATTTGACCTTTTTTTTAAACAGGGATGCTAATCTAGCTTTCAAATGCACAACCATCTGGATTATAGTTATTTAGAGGGATGCTTCTCTAGATTTTACCTTTTACAAAGATCTTCGCGTTGAACTTTTAGAAGGACGCAGTTCTACCTTTTGCTGTGAAGAAGACGGCACGGCTCCATTTGACGATGTCATTCACTCGAGCGGTACACGTGTAATTGCCGTTGGTGTGAGTGCCTGCCGTGGTTATGTGCGTGCCGTTGTCTGAGGTGAGCGTCTGGTTGTTCCTGTAGATGGAGTACTTCACATCACGACGTTGGATTCTCTCCGATGCAAATTCCGAGCTTGTGCAGGTGACGGAAAACTGCCGCCTCTCGAAGGCCTCGGCCGGGGTGATGGTCAGCACCGGTGTGGAAAAGAGCTCTGGAAGATGTTAGTGTGTTTAACGTTCACATGGCTAAATAATAGAGCCAACAAAGGCGTTTAAAGTTTATGTTAATTTGCTCCCCAAGCGATTTCTCACCTTTGACAGTAAGATTTGCGTAATCGCTTTTGTCAATGTTGTTCATTGTCGCACTGCACCCGTATAACCCTGAATCAGCTGCCAGCACGACAGCCCTGAATTCAGGCTTTTGGTCAGGAGATGATGTTTTCGGGAGAAGAATCGATCCTTTGTATAATGAGAGCAAAGCCGAGCCGTGGTGAGTTCCTGTCACCCTGCATGTGACGTGCACCGAGTCTCCCTCGATGACTTCCGTTGATGGGAGGATTGTGATATTTGCCCGGAAGGTCAGTTCTGGGTTGGGAAATAAAATGGCAATAAATATTCCCACTGCTACATGCTACGTAAACAAGTTAAAAAGTTAACAAGGCAAGTTACTCTGGACTATTTTCTTCATACAGCACATCTCAAAGTGTTTTATTCTTCTTATATCACAGCGATTTGACAACGAGTGCCATTTTTCATCCATTACATTTAATAACTTGTCTGTGAAACTGTGTTACTTCCTGCAGTTAATTTTCTCTCCTTCTTTACTGCAAGGCACGCATTCCTCTGCCCTGAAGATGTCGTAAACGTTAAAGCTAAATCTCTGACTCAGAATCAGTATGAACTAATAATAAACGTAATAAATGAATGAATCATGTGCTTACCTCCCACAGCCACGCTGACCGCATTGCTGATGTTTGATTTAAGTGATTGCTCCATTACATTAATAGAATACGAGCAGGACAGCTTGGCCGTCCGTGCAGACATGAGGGAGTGATTCCTCTGGACCTCACCACTGGTGCTTGTTCCGTAGTAGATAGTCCCCGAGCCCTCACTAATGGTGAAAGTCAGCGCACCGGTTTCTTCTTTCGCACTACACGTGACCATCACAGCGTCACCTTCAGTCACATGACTCTTATCCACACTCAGGACCGGAGTTTGCAGTCCTGCATGTCCGAGAAACAAATTACATCTCTCTCTGTCTTGACAATGAGCACACACTAATTAGCATAATTTAGCATAAATCCAAAAAGCCCCAAACACCTTCAAAATTGTGATGCGTTGCTGATGTGCCTTGGGGATTTTTATAAACATTTTACTTATCACATCTTTAATGACAATTCAACACCCACAGCCAATAAAGCAGTATAAAAATAATTCTTATGGCACCTTTAATGACAGCTTCATTCTCCCTGCCAACAGCCAGTAGAGCAGTATAAACAAATTACTTATTGCAGCTTTAATGACAGCTGCTATCTCTACTCTCACAGCCCATACAGCATATATATATATATATTACTTATGGCACCTTTAATGACAACTAGTTTCTCCACTCACAGGAACAAGAACAGCGTTCATGTTTTACTTATTGCATCTTTAATGACTGTTTGTTTTTTCTGCCCAGATGTAACAATGGACAACAATGTAATTAAGGTCTTTACATAACAAACATGCTAATCATGTAGTTACTACATAAATAATTATTAATTAATGGAGTTAATTACTACGTAAGCATTACTCATGGTTAATTAACATTAAACTCCTTGCTTAGAGAATATTGCTGTAGCAGAGCTAAGAGAACTGTACCTGTAACAGTAACGCTCTCAGGTGAACTTTCCTTGCGTTGGTTCTTCACCGTCACGTCACACTGGTACATGCCCGAGTTGGAGGCCCGGGCTTCGGTGATGGTGTACGTCACTTGCTCATTGGTGTTGGTCTCTGATAAGTGCACGGTGTTGTGATTGTCGTAGTCTTTAAAGAAGCTGAATTTCAGGAGGGGTAAACGGCTGCCAGAGCGGATGACTTTGGCGAGACAGGTCAGTGTCAGAGCCGCGCCCCGCTCCACTGTGTTCGCAGGTCTGACATGAAGTGTGACGTTTTTGAGAAGGAAATCTGCAGGAAGGTCTGGTGATGTGATTATGAGCTTTCAGAAAACATTTCAACTAAAATGTCAGCAAGTGCCAAGAGACTAGCCATGCTAAACTATACGCCTAACATTAACATCCCCTTTAATCATATCATCATCATGAGGTTTCACTACTGAACACTGACCCACATTAGAACAGAATGACGATGGGATGTCCTCATGCATATTCCTCGTCTTCTTCTTATTATTATGTTATTAATATCATTCATTATTAAATGGTTGAATTCCGCTGCATTCCTAGCTAGTCTTAAAGAATAGGCATGAGCAATGCAGATGTTATGAACATTCAGTTCATTCTCTTCTCCTTCTTATGATGACCTTAGAAGAAGGTTTCGGTACAGAAACTATTGACGTGAACAGGTAAGAAAGGTAATGGATTAGCATGACAAGCTAGTTGCTGTTAGCATCTATAATGCAAGGTTAAAATGCTAGCATTATTGCATAGTTAAATATATTTTCTTTTGCTATTATTATTGAAGTACTTCAAAGGGTTTATCTACACAGCAACTCAAAAAAAAAAAAAACGAAGGGCGAGATGCTAGCAAAGCAGAAGGTGTCATGCTAAGTGTAGCAGCAACGGACTAAAATTAAGAGTTAGCCAGCACTAACAAACAGCCAAGCTGAATTATTATCCAGTCAAGTATCGGTAGTTGCTGTTTATGAGACGCTCTCAAATGAAGGAATGTCGGTTGGAATGAGGCTAGTTGTGCTACATTTTAGAGTGACGTTTACATGAGGAAAAGAGGGCGAGATAGAGAGATAAACAGAGACGGGGACAGACAGATGAGGGTTTCTCTATCTGTCCATCTCGCTCCATGAGAGCGGCGCCTGTAAACATGAGCATCACGATAGGAAGGAAAATCACTCTGTTAAACAAACACTGAGGAGGTCTCAGGGGCCTGGGCTTATTTTAGACCTCAAGGCACCACCCAGTCAGTCTCTCTCTCTCTCACACACACACACACACACACACACACACACACTCTGCAGTGAAAGGTGAGGTAGTGGAAGTTGGGAATTTCCAAACAAACCTATGATTTTACTGAACCATCATCAGGCAGCGTGAGGTCACATGTTCATGTAGTGACTTTTACACATTTAACAAAATGTCTCAAGTCTGTGATCATAATAAACGTTCACAATGACGGAAAGCGCCAGTTTCTTATTCCAGATCTCTCGTGATGTCAGTGATCCTTAGCTTCTTCTTCTATTTTGCACCACAGCACAGTCGGGTTCTCGCGCGAGACCCTGTGCATTTATTTTCCAGAACAGCAGCTCGGACTGCTTTATATTAATATGGAAGGAGTCTTCAGTGTCAGCGCTTTGTAACAGCCCGCTGGAAAGCTGTACGTTTCCATTTCCCGACACCTTCAGGACATTCTTCATTTGCATTAGTTGTCAAATTGCAGTTTTATAAGAGGAATAAACCACTAAGGGACGCGCTGCTACAGGAAAATCACTTCAGATTAAAACAGCATGTCCTGCCATGTTACTCCTTGTACATCAACTATCGATTGTCATTAAGATATTATTTCAGTAAACTGTATTCTGGCTGACTAGCTACTGTTTTTTCTTTTTCTTGACGCATGACTCAAGATACATTTTATGCTTCATCTCCTTGTGAAGGTGAGTAAGTGCAGAATAACACACTCCAGCCCATGCAGTTATACTGAAGTAATCATTTGGGGATTTATTTCCGCACACTGTGGATTAAACGGTTTCATTCGTTAAACAATATCTCTAAATATGTCTGTATTAGTCTTGGATTATGTGGAGCGTCCGCTGTGCAGGTCCGTGTGAATGAGCTGTTACTATAGCAACAGTTAGGCATTAGATTGAGTGCATTAGTGTAAAGCCATTGTTCATGGAGCTGCTGTGTAAACCGCAGGATGCTACAGATATAACACGCATTCTGCAGATTGAAGGACTCGGCTGCGGTGTCGCAATTCCTAATGACTTTTCTATAACCGATGTCACTAAGCGTGTTCTAAGTGGAAGAACAAGATTAACACCACAGCAACTGGATTAATATCTGCAATTTTTGATGATTAAAAAAGGACTCATCACTTAGCTAGTTCACGTTCTGACTTATGTCCTTGCCGTAAGCCGTCGTCCTCTCATCAGCATCTCTACTTTCTTTTTTGTTTAAGTTAATGAGACAAAAAGTTAAAGTTCCGGCTTTACCTCTGACTGTTACAAAGCGCCGACACTGGAGACTCCTTCCATAAATATTAATAAACGTCTCCTTACAGAAAACTACACAATAGGAGCGATTTGTAACCTGTTTGCTATTAGTGTATATTAGTATCCGCTGTACAAGCCCATGTGAATGAGCTGTTACTATAGAAACCATGAAGTACTAGAACAAACGCATTAATATAAACCTGCAGTGCTGTAGTGTGCGATGGTGTCATTATGCAGTTAGCATGCCAACATGAAGAGTAACTGATGGTTACTGACCTGAATCTGCTGGCGTACCTGCTTCATCCATGAAAAAGAGAAAGATAAAGAAGTTGACATTTAGCGAAAAGTTGAATAAAATTCCTGTGTGTTAGAGCTACAGGTGAGTCCTTACAGGTGATGCTGGTGAAGGTCAGGAGGAAGAGGTGGAGGAGGAGACGGGAACACGGTGCCGTCCTCATGGCTGAACACTTCACCGGCGAGTGTGAGAAACGGTGCGAGTGTGTGGAGTCGCAGTAGCTATCGCGCCGCGCAGCCTTCGCTGGGGTAATTGGACAGGAAGTGAAGGCGCTTCCTGAGAGGAAATGTGGTGCGCAGCTCTGGGCGTAAACTGTAGGGCCACCTCGCTCAGAATGTTCACACACTCAGAGCTTTACTACACGCCGATACAGTAATATCTCAGCGCAGGTAAACACGCCAGCATCGTAACCCACAGCAGTGTCGAGATTGGTAACGCAATATAGTGTTACCATAGCAACCGCAACTTCGTTCATCACTAATACTGGCTATCTGGGCTAGCACGATGGTTCTGCGTCAACACCTGGACTGGAATGTAATTTGCGATGTCACTAACTGAAGTAATATTGGCCCCGCCCCCAAATCAGTTCTATGGAAAGGAGTTAATCGGTGAAACATCACGCTATCGAGCAGGGTAAAGAGAAATAAATAACAGCTCTGAGCTTGGATAAAACGTAAAAATGCAAGCAGACGGGACAGAGGTTCAATCATGTATTTGGTTTTATTTGAACGATTTCTTCTCCTGTCATAAAAACCACAGCCAGCAAAAGCAGTCTACAGTCACAGAGAGAACACCTGATTGCATCAGTTCATTCTACTAGCTTCTCTTTTCTTTTTTTTTTTTTACATTTTAAATCTAAAACATTAAAACTCAAAGCGAGATAGTCGTACGGGTGTGCATCGGGGAGTCCTCCGCTCCTCTAGAGGGCGCTGCAGCGGGCGTGAGGTGGGTCAGGGGACGAAGTCCATCATTTTACGCTCATTATATCGGTCCGATCGGTCGTGGGCTGCCGATTTTCTTTTTTTTTCTTCTTCTTCGTGTTGGACGGCTGAAACGAGACGTCAGGAGAGCGAGGTGTGTGTGGCGAGATTTCCAGCGGAAACGTCGTCGACAAGATCGAGGCAGAAAAAGTCATAAACAAGAAAAACAAGCAACATACAAAAGAAAAAACAAACAAATGCACATGTACTGTTTTAACACGCCCTCTTGAAGTCTTCCTTTGGCTGAAACCTCTTCACCATCTTAAAGGAGCAGTGTGCGATTTTTAGCGCCCTCTGCTGCTCATGAGGTGAAAACTTGAAAAAAATGGCATTATATATCTTCCCCCTTTCCCCTAATGAACGACCCAACCCCCGTTGCTGAAACACAATATTCCTTGTAAGATGTGTTGTAAGAAAACCCGCCCAGACTGAGCTGCTCGGTTCTGTTCTGGGGGCGGAGTTAAACGTGTTTAAGCCTGAAACGGAAGCTAGCAGCGTTGACTGTACCGCAATTTTACAGTTTTGCTAAAGAATCTCTTGATTGTTGCGAGTCTAAAAATAAATGTAAAAATTACATACCGTACCTTTAAGCGTGGTTTCTACACGAGTGAAATGAACATTAGACTTTGTAAGGCAAACCTCATTGGTGGGAACTAGTAAACAAGTTTGTTTGTTTGTACGTTCAGCAGTCCCTCGTGTGACAGGAAGTGAGGGGAGGTCTTAAAGACGAGGACGTGTTAAAGACGGTACAGAAACACAAGGTGAAAAATAATCCGAAAACCACATATAACGTACACAACAAGAATGCAATGTTATGTTACATACATCTTTCAAGAAAAATAAAAGTCAGAACCCTGTATTACAGGTAAACACCAGGTTGTAGGGTTCTACATAGAACCTTTAAAGGTTCCCCCACATACAGTTTTTCCAACAGTGTTCAAAAGTGAGACCTGTTTCACTAGAGTAAGTCAGCGGTATATAAAAATAATCCATCCTGTTAGAGTGACGTGTAATATATATGTAGGATGAGGCGTGTGGTGGTGATGTCACGGTGATTGTTCAACATATCACGGTTCACAATACAAATTTATCATCGTTTCTACATTTATTTTGAATAAAATTGGTGCCTAATAAGGTAATAGGCATGTAATGACACTCGGGTAGCGGTGGTGTTCGAAAGCCTCCACGCTTCGATCATGGAGACTTCGCAGTGGTTAAACAGTCGGAGGCTTCGTTACTTTAATGATAGAAAAAAACAACAAACTCACGGCTGGGTTCAAACTGGTGATTTCAAGTGTTAGGTTTGGCACGTTTTTCATCTTAAATGGTTCCATGCCATCGCTAATAAATATACTGAACGATGCTACTTATATACTCATCTAACGTTAGCTAAGCAGATCTCACGTTGCTAAATATTACTTCACAACAACGACCTCTAAACTCTCCGTTTAATGCGACAGAAAATGAGGACATCTTTCATCCAGGGAAAATTGAAGACGAGCTGATGGATTACTAATCTGCGATTGAAGGAAGGGGCGGGGCTTCCAGGGGATGAGTTCACATCCATCACTCCAGATTCACATGCTGATTGGTTCATCTGGCTCTTTTTGTGTGATTCTGAACAGTAACTCGTAGCAGCGTAGTCCCACGTTAAACTGCGGGGCTCATGCACGAAGTGTGCGAAAACAATTCACAGGTATCCAACAGCCAATCGGAAAGGAGTATTTTTCTGCAGCCCAACGTCATTCCACAATTCCAGGATGCACGTGCAGTGTCGTGTGCGTCATTCTCGGAGAGGAAACCAGAAACGTTCCAGAGAGAAAAGTTTTCTGAGCTCCAAAAAAAAAAAAAAATTAAATAAAAAAAATATCCAGATAAAGTTTTTTGGCACTTGCATGCATATTAGACACTGGGATTAGCGAGCTAAGGGCTGAGCCGTGAGGCAACTGAGTGAGAAAACATGCTAATCAGAGATGAACTGGAAAGGCTGATGCATTATGCAGCTCTAAATCGCTAAAGCTCAAACGCTCCGAAGGAAGTTAAAGAGCGTATATTGTTCTCGGGCCAATAATCAGAGGTATGATATATATCTCGACATTAACATCCATGATGCAGTAAATTGTCCTCTAGAAGACGGGAGACATGGTTGTGCTCCTTCAGTACTTTTCGGAATACATTATCGTGAACCGTGATTAAATACTTGTGATAATCGTGACACCAGCACATGTATAAACGATGCGTTTGGCTCTAGAGTGTGTGTGTCTGTGTGAGTGTGTGTGTGTGTGTGTGTGTGTGTAGTAGGTAGGTGTGGTGCTCCAAGGCCAGGTACCACCCACTTCTGGGGAACACACTATTAGACCCCACCCACATAATGCATTAGTACTGAGACCTGACTTCAAGACTCCGCCCCTTTTCCTCTCCTTCTCTCACATAATGCAGTAACAGTGAGATCCCCAGAAACTCCAAGACCTTTTTAAGACACGCAATCTGATAATGCATTAATAGCATGACCCCACCCACATTCAGGCTACCAATCTCAAACTCCGCCCCTTTTCTAGACTCCCAACCTCATTAAAGGCATTGGCAAGAGACGACCCTCAGACTCCACCCCAATCTCCTATTGCATTAATAGTGTGACTCCACCCACCTTTAAGGCTCTGCTGTCAGACTCCGCCTCAATTTCATGATCATAACCAATGAATTATGTAATGCATTACATCTGAATCCCACCCCTTTTAAGGCCCCTTGTCTCACGTAAAGCATTTGTTATAAGATTCCACCTACTTTTAGAGCCCACACCTTTTAAGGCCCCGAATCTCCAAGACTCCACCCGCTCTTTCAACTCCCACCGGCACATAATGCATTTGTTATAAGGCTCCGCCCACTTCCAGACGACAGCATTTTTCAACTCCCACGGTCACATGATGCGTTTGTATTAAGACTCCTCCCACACCCCTAGACCCCGCCTCCCTCTTCAGACACCAAATCTCACATAATGTATCAACAGCACGACTCCACCCACTTATAACACTCTCTATTTCAACATAATGCATTAGTAAAGAGTAACCCGGGCACTTCCTGCCCCCCCCCCAGGCCCCGCCCCTTTTTTAGACTCCAAAAAGAGGCAATTTCCTCGCCTCCTTCAGTGATCTGTAAAATATACGTATCTGTTTTTGATAATTGCAGTTTAAATATACACACTGCTCAGCACAGCCAAGTCTACAATCAAGAACTCCAAAATAATAATAATAATAATAATAATAATAATAATAATAATAATAATAATGACTCTATTATTACTGTTGTTATTCTGATAGTGACTGTGAGAGTTCAGCAGCCTTCACTAAACATTCATGGTGGTAGTTGCATATGTACAAGAAGTCATTTACATCCCGCCCACGGGGGGCATGCAAGGTCAAAAGGTCAGAGGTCATGGTGTTATCTCAGTCTCTTGTCCGTTGAGTAGATGGACATGTAGTAGTCGTTACTGCCCACGGCCAATTGTGGCTAAACGGAGAGAGACAGACAGAAAGCGATGGGAAGAATAACAGGTAGACGGAGAAAAACAGAGACAGGGCAAGACAGAAAGGGAGAGGGGGGCAGAGAGGGAGTAGGACAGACAGACAGAAAAAGAGACAGAGAGGGAGAGATGGAAGATTGAGAGAGCAAGACAAAAAAAGGGAGACAAAGAGACAGTGATGAGGTGAGAGACAAAGCCAGACAGATGGACAGACGGTGAGGGGGCAAGAAAGACAGAGAGTGAGAGAGAGAGTGAGGGAGGAAGAGACAGACAGAGAAACGAGTGAGAGAGAGAGACAGAGGAAGTAGGAGACAGGAGGAGTGAGACAGAGACAGAGAGAGAGATGAAGTGAGACAGATAGACAGCAAGAGAGAGAGACAGAGAGCGAGGGCAATAAATGAGAGTGAGACAGAGAGAAATGCAAAGAGACAGATGGACAGAGAGTGAGAGAGAGTGAGTGAGAGAGAGAGGGAGACAGACAGGAAGAGAGATTGTTATTTTTCTATTGTTACTGTTCAGTGTACAGATAAAAACACCCACATATTAATTAAGCATTAAGTGAAATGGAGAGATTAAACACAGGAAACTGCAGCAACTGTCTTTAACTGATTAACTGAAAAAATCATATCTCTGTCATATAAACATGGAAAACATGGTCCTGTGTGTGTGAGTAATAAAGCTTGCATATGCTCCTTAATGAGATGTACACACGTGGACAAAATTGTTGGTACCCTTCAGTCAATGAAAGAAAAACTCAAAATGGTCACAAAAATAACC